>BDUI01001918.1:49909-63579 GCA_002335545.1 Apodemus speciosus
CAGGCATCAACGCTGAACCTCCAATGACGCAGCTACAGTTAGCAGGGCCATCGCCATGCTCACAAGAATATGCTCAGAGCATACCTGTCATTTCAGAGTTCTTACTGCAGTTAGTTAATTTCCAGAAGTTGTTCAGCTCTGCTGGGCATTTCCTATTATTGACTACTACRGGGCCTTGAAATAGAATAATAGAGAGATGCCTTGTGCAAGAAAGAGTAAGGCCTTTGTTCTCCAAAGGGAATGGTGTCATGGGCAGGAAGGCAGACGTAGGTGGCAGGAGCGTTTGTACATTTCTGCACATTTGTTCTCTTTGGTTTTATGTTATCATATAATTACAAGAAGGCTAAAAATGGTCCGAACGCACAACAGAAGACAATCAGCTGGAGATAGAACAGAAGAGGGGCAGGTAAARTCAAAGGTAGAGTACTTAGAAATGGGTCAGATGATTTGCAATTTCATCATCAGGAGCAGCATCCTCTGAGACTTGGAGGTAGGAAAAAGATTTCTCTTTAACTCTTTTTCTAAAATATCGCCAAGAGTGACTTGGAGATATTTAATGTCTACTGAGTTTAGTTTTCTCTTAACCAACCATCGTCCCACATAACCAGGAGTAACATAAGCTTCGAAGGGGTTAATGGGCTAGCTCCTGGTCCTAGAATTGATTGTCATCATGGTAGGTTCTAGAAAGCAAGMGTATCATAGCTTTTGATACTTCTCTTCCCTCAGTGAAGAAAGACTTCAACATGCCTTTATAAGGCATGGCAGGYAGAGCAAATGAAAGAGGCTTCCAGATCTGAAGACTGGAAGAAGCAAGACTATGGGGTCATTAGCCTTTCAGGATGGGGAGACAATAAAGCTCTGTGGGGACCCACTCAGAAAGGAGAAATACAGACAATTCTAACTCATCAGCTGTCACCAAAGGCTAATTCTGTCACACAGATGGCTGCAGTGAGCATCCATCAGTGACTCCATTACATAGACAGAAAATTCACATTGTAAATACCAGTCTACAATATAATATTAATCATCCTGCACAGGATACTTTTGACATAATATTACATTTTGTAATATTATATGGGCCTATGTAGGAAGAACATGTAGGTTGACATCTTGAATTTGAATTCCAGGTGTCCTAGGTAGGAGATGTGTGACCTCTCTGAGCAGGTACAAAATGGGGACACTTCCATGTGAGTTAGAGTTGAGATAAGATTTAAATGAGGAAATGAGTGATCAGACATTACTGTACACCAGACCTATCAGAAGGAGCGTGTGAAACCTTGGCAGTTTCTTCTCTTTCCGCTAGCTCTCAGCCATCTCTGCTCTGTGAATCATTGGTTTCAGCATTTTGGCCACCTGTTTGGAATCCAGTGGATCTCCTCAGTGTGGAATAGCAAATATGGCTTCTAATTTGGTCTATAAATCAATCTTCTACTACATTTCTTGGCCAAGTGGTTGAGCACTTTCTGGGTTCCTGGTCAAGAAGTGGAAATATGCAACAAGATCGTGAGCCCCAAAACCAGTCATAGTGGCATGAGCCAGTGATCCCTGGGCTCCTGAGAGGTAGATGCAGTAAGATTAGGAGTGCAAAGTCATCTTTGATTGCAGAGCTAGTGCCAGGCTAGACTGAGCTACATGAATCACTGTCTTAGAAGGAGAGAAAGGGGACAGAGGGAAGGAAAGGAAAGGAAAGGAAAGGAAAGGAAAGGAAAGGAAAGGAAAGGAAAGGAAAGGAAAGGAAAGGAAAGGAAAGGAAAGGAAAGGCAAAAGAAGGCCTTGAGCTTTGCCCTGCAATTAGAAATTTCTTAGTCTAAAACAGAGAAAGCAAAGGCTCCCAAATCCCTCCTCATCATGTCTCTAGTGTATAAATTTAGAGCATTCTTTCCCACTGTAAACACCAACATCTGGGAGAAGCAGTGGGCAATTTGGGCTTAGTTTTGCTTAGTTTTATTTGAGGCTAAGTGAATCCCACTGCAATGAAAAATCAATCCCGTATTTGGCCAGATAGACATTATTGAGACACCTGGATTAAATGGAACATAAATAATAGTCCATTGATTTTTTTTATCCAACTTGTTGTAATTTAGTTTACAAGAAACAGAATAATTCTCAGCTCTCCAAGTCTGTCATGGGGCCAAGCATGCCCTTGAGCAGCTGTAAGAATCCCTGTGGCCCCACCCATCATTTCTGTTCTAGTTGCTTTTATAAACATGGACAAAACTAGGGACTTATGCATTCTCTTTGTCCAGTTTTTCATACCTGYCCTGAGTCTAAAGCTCCATTTTAACAATGAAGTTTCCCCTCAATCACGTCAAGGCATTGACTTTTGCAAAAACTATAAGAAAAACTTGAGGACCCTTCYGTTAAGACTGCGATCATGGTGACTAAACCAACTTCAGACTTGGAGATGAGCCCGTGCCTGGGTTATTATTCAAGAATTTTTTAAGACTTTCCAGTTCTTTCTGGGCCAAATGAGGCTCAGATAGGCTGCTGTGATTGGCAGGTACATACTTGAACTCACAGTCGCCAATCTCCATTGTCAATTATATCCTTTCCCACAATGCACCTCTGCTCAGTAAACCTCAGTCCTCAGGTGGGTTGCAGTTTGAAGGTCCTCCCTTACAGAGGCAGGAGATCCTGAGGGCTGTTAGAGGGAAAATATCAATTATGACCAGAGTGAACACCACTAACATACTAAATATCATGAACTGGTCTTCCATTCCCAGCCTCTAYCAAAAGCATCTGTTCCTGTCAGTTACTCRGGTAAWGTGTGCTTGCATAGCTACCTTTATCTACATAGAATTGATCTGGGAGGGAAGGATTGAAATACTAAAATAATATGTGTGTGGAATCTGTAAAGATGCACAGCTCGCTGCTAAGTGACACTTGGACCACTGCGTACAAGTAGGTCATGACAGTCACCACAAACCAGAGCTGCTTCCCTGGCAGAAAGCATTAACCTATAGAAGGAATCTTGGCAGCAGGTGATACATTTCAGCCAGGCGGCTGTATAGTTTATTTATGAACTGATAGGAGTGTGCAGATACGTGAGAAGAGGAATGTATAGAAAATGCATTCTTAAACACACTCCACTGTAAAGACAGATGGGAAAAAGCTGAACACCCGTGCATTTTCTAATTTACCGTGCCACCACCACCAAAGAGAAGTGGGAGCTCATGCTACAACTCTGGGGTCCTCATTNGTTAAGACTGCGATCATGGTGACTAAACCAACTTCAGACTTGGAGATGAGCCCGTGCCTGGGTTATTATTCAAGAATTTTTTAAGACTTTCCAGTTCTTTCTGGGCCAAATGAGGCTCAGATAGGCTGCTGTGATTGGCAGGTACATACTTGAACTCACAGTCGCCAATCTCCATTGTCAATTATATCCTTTCCCACAATGCACCTCTGCTCAGTAAACCTCAGTCCTCAGGTGGGTTGCAGTTTGAAGGTCCTCCCTTACAGAGGCAGGAGATCCTGAGGGCTGTTAGAGGGAAAATATCAATTATGACCAGAGTGAACACCACTAACATACTAAATATCATGAACTGGTCTTCCATTCCCAGCCTCTAYCAAAAGCATCTGTTCCTGTCAGTTACTCRGGTAAWGTGTGCTTGCATAGCTACCTTTATCTACATAGAATTGATCTGGGAGGGAAGGATTGAAATACTAAAATAATATGTGTGTGGAATCTGTAAAGATGCACAGCTCGCTGCTAAGTGACACTTGGACCACTGCGTACAAGTAGGTCATGACAGTCACCACAAACCAGAGCTGCTTCCCTGGCAGAAAGCATTAACCTATAGAAGGAATCTTGGCAGCAGGTGATACATTTCAGCCAGGCGGCTGTATAGTTTATTTATGAACTGATAGGAGTGTGCAGATACGTGAGAAGAGGAATGTATAGAAAATGCATTCTTAAACACACTCCACTGTAAAGACAGATGGGAAAAAGCTGAACACCCGTGCATTTTCTAATTTACCGYGCCACCACCACCAAAGAGAAGTGGGAGCTCATGCTACAACTCTGGGGTCCTCATTCCTTCTCTTTTGTCCCCCAGCAGGGGAAACATTAACACAACACCAAGATCCTTGCTAAGTTAAGACAATCTATGCTTCAACCAGAATTACCCTGTAGGCACAGGGTGAGAAAAGGTCTCATAAGTACACTTGACCCACAAGCATAAGGGTCTTGCAGTTTGAAAGATGTCTCAGAGGAGACAAATTTATCTTCATAGTGTCTATCAGTTATGAGTCCATCTTACACAGGGGACATGCCAGAGACATAGAAAGAGAGGCCAAGAAGTAACCTTCAAAATCACTAAGCCCATATACCTAGTTTTGCAGCTCCAGGATATTCCTAACCACAGGGTCAGCTCAGTGGACACAGGAGAGCATGGGACCTGGGTGTGGTCAAGAACATGGCAGGTTCTGCTGAAAGTGGGCTGCGTCAGATTCTGGTCTCAAGTATATAAACTGAGGTACACTCTAAATATTCTGACTCTTGCTTCACTCATTCAAACATTGGCTCCCATGCCATAAGTTCACAAGCTATTTTCTGCAAACTTAATGTGTCTCATGATTCATTTTGGTGCTAAGTCTGACAAGAACTGAGCTGACTTGAAGGCAAAACCTCCGTAAAGTAACAGGAAGCTGAATGTTACCCTTCCCTGTCCCTCGGCAGCCAAGGGCCAAGCTCACAGGAGCTCACTATATAATTGCACTGTGACATTTCCTGGCTCTTGTCTCTCCCATTTTAAGCTAGAGAAGAGACATGAGAAACAGAGGAGGTACCTGGTGCAGTGATGCATCCCTACCTTCCTAGCATTTGGAGAGGGTGAGGCAAGTTAATTGCCACAAAGTCCCAGGCCAATCTGGGCCTCARAGTGAGTTTTAGGACAGTTCAGGCTACACATCAAGAAAAAGGAGGGGGAAGAATAGAAGGAATTCCTCTGAAATCTTAGGGGAATCCCAGTATTCTGTAACGCAGCATTTAAAGAATGTCATTTCAAAAGAAAACAATCAAGTGGCCCTTCAACAACCCCACAAGCCACACCTTTTGCTCAGTGAGTGCTGGGTTCAATTCTAACTGCCATAGCGAAGGCCATCCCTACAGATAGGGGCAGCAATAAACAGAGTACAGAGTGGGCCCTGCTCAGAGTAAGACTACCACCTGGTCCTCTGCCACTCAGTAGTTTTTCTTGTAGGTCAGAAAGGTTTTATCTGACAGGAACCATCTGAGGCACGTGCCAGTGGCTACGGCCCAAGTCTCATCCRTGTGGCACTTTGGTGTCAGARACTGACAGCTGAAAGGCTATCGGAGCAGACACTGGGATGGTAAGAYGATGACAAGCTGATGCTCACAGGGAAGGTAAGGGACCTGACCTTGCTAATGACCTTACTGTTCCTGGGCCATTCTCAGGCAAGTCAGAATCCTTTGTCCTACGCCACCCGCAATGCTGGCTTTGCAGATTCTATGACTCCCCAACCTCAGGCTTTCTATCTTCTGTCAAAGGCAGACTTCCAGCCTACATGAAGCAAGACTCTTTTGAGCCTTGGCTGCGAGTCATGGGCAAGACACTAAGAAAATGAATAAAGCATAGCTCTGCTTATAACAGATGAAAGGCTTTCAGCTAACCCCAGGCATCTGAGCCACAGCATTGGATTGGTTCTCAAAGAAGGCTCTGTCAATCACAAACCTGGGTGGTGGCAGAGAAGACTGGGGGTACGGGGCATGCCAGGGTGATTTCAATCTGAAAGACATTGCTTAGAAATAGTCTGAATCCACGTGGCTTATTTGGGTTCCTGAGCTCCTCTGTCATGTAACATCAGTTATCCAAGTTGCTGGTCCTAAAACACACTTTGGGATCTGCCCCTCTGCTTCATCTCACAAGATGTTCCTTGATATTCAGAATGCTGGTGCTGTTAGCAAGGCTATCTGGACCGTCCATGTGGGATGGCTGATGGAGAATGGGAAAAGCTTAGCTCCATGGGGTGTCCAAGCCCACTGGCAGAATACAGAGACAGAGCTTCCCTGGATCCTGGAATCTGGGACCACATGGCCAAACTGATGTTTGCTGCTGTCATGCACTTCCCTTATACACTGATTTACTGTTAGGGTTCAGGAATTACCTCACAAACCATACAATCGTGGGGTCCAGATTCAGGAACTGAACCATAACCCCAAGATGAGATTCTACAGGGTTTTGAAGCCCCCATATTGGCAAACATCTGTGCCAGGTTATGTCACCAATCAGGATTTAGGGATAGGGGACTTCCTTAGGAACATGTCTTTGTTGCACACTTATCCTGCTCCCATTGGTTGGGAGTTCAACTATGACAGGGAAGATGCCTTGTCTAACATTCATGTCTTAACTTGCCAACCAGAATGTCAGTTACCCATGCCCAGGTTCAAGGCAGAAAGAGTTCTGTCAAGTAGGATATCAGTTCCCAGGAAGGCCTCAGGAGCTTAAATTTTGCTTGCCACAATCAAAATGGAATGCTCACCCCACATAGTTTTGTCTATCGGTGCAGGTGTCTCTCTTATGTTGGGGTCCATCCCGTGGACAGCTTATGAAGGCAAATATCATAAAAGCTTACACATAGGTGCAGGAAGTGCTGTTGGGTGGATGGCTGGCGTTCAGGCTCATTTTGGGTAACGATACAAAACAGTTCTCCTGACTTCTATCGTGATTGGTTTCCAAGGGCACAGAATTTAACAGACTACTCAATCTTGGTATTAGAAAGTTTCCTAGGAACAGCAGAAACTTAGGAGAAAGTTTCCTCATGATGGCAGGCTAGCCAGGTAACTGTTACCTAGGCCTTAATATTTTACCTAAGCCCTAACATTCCCAAGTCTGTACTGAACACCTACTGGGGAAGTCAACTATATTGCAGAGCCAGGCATTACCATCCTCTCAAGTGCCAGGCTCTGGAATGCTCCCCTTGCCCCTCCTTTCCCTGACCACTATGTCCTCAGCTGTCCAGAACTCAACTCAAAAGTTAGGTTCCATCCCCAGGTAGAAGAAATAGCAGCTACAAAAGAGGGTTGTAAACAAGGCTCAGCTTCCAGGAGACTGGTCTCAGAGACCAGCTGCATTACACTCTTTCTAAGGACCAGAGGAGTCTTCATTGTTCATCTTCCTGTAATCAGGGAAGCCCTGTGATTCCCATCAGCTTCACAGAAGACTTTCTCCGACTCTAAGTAGAAGTGTAGCAAAGATCTGGGCCAATCATCACTGCCTGCAGACATGTACGGGCATCATTACAGCTCTGAGGAGAGGTGCCAACAACCTGAGTGTGGGAACTAGTTAGGGTCTGAAGGGGAAGGAAGAATAAATGAGTGTCTAGGAGGACAGATAGACACATGAATGCAAGGATGACAGGAATGTCTTAGGAAGGTGGGCCAGACAAAACCTGGAGGTTGATTTGACAAAGTGGAGAAAAGGGAAGACGGACTTGTAGGTTAGGCCCATGTTTGAGCGTAAGGCAAGAGGCCCTTCAGTGAGACATGAAGCACAGAGGAGGAAAGGGGTCCAGGGAAATGAGAGATACTGCATTGGGTTTGGGCCAGGGTAAGTGTGGAAATGCCTTGCAGTATCTCATACAGAGTCCTTTGCTCTTTCCAAAGCTTCACTGCCAAATGGGTAAAGGACAATGGGACATTTGGGGGAAGAAGAAAGAAGACTCAGAAACATTCTTGAAACTGAATGAAACACAAAGCCAAGTCAAAGAGTACCAGGGCAGCCTTGTTACTGGTACCATGAATCACTGTTGCTGTTGTTTAAGAGCAGTGAATTGAACTTCCAATGCCAAGATCCTCCTCTATTTAAGTACCCTCTGTTATGAGACTAGAGCTGGTGCAAACAAGGTCCCTGTAAGCATCCCTCCCGCCCACCGTGAGCACAGAGTCTTAGATTCCGGTCTAACAGCCCAGCTGTGGGACTACCAGTTATCAAATGGTCTCAGGGTTAAAATCAGCTGACACATGATCTGGAAGTSWRTMWCCAGCTGTATCCTCTCCCTTAWCATGCCTTCCCTATGTACCAAACACGGCTTCAGTCACTATGAACATGAGAGAAGGCCAAGGCAATGGGATTTCTGTTGCTCTTGACCAGAGAAAGAGCTTTATCACTATTGTTCTTGGGTCCGTCAAGGTCTTTTGAAATCCTATCATTGGTTCTCTAGCCATTTGTGGCTGTGCTTCAAGGCCTTTTAACATTTTTCATATTAACTTTAGTCTTAAAAAAAAATGTTCCCAAATGCTATGGTGGCCCTACTTTGTCCTTATTAAAGAGGGGAAAATGATTTTCTGAGCTGACCCCACTAGTGGGGCTCTGCTYTATAGATGGCGCTGCAGCGGAAGGCAGCTTCTCTGTGGCAATCATAAAGTCACCTTCTCTAAAACCAGCTGGGTCAATGGCAGCTTGGGTCCAATTTCTAGAACCTCATGGCATCAGAAGTTATATTTGTCACCGCACAAAGCCTAGTGCTGTAGTCCAGAAGGCCAACCATTGCAGACAAAACAAACAAGTTCACATATCCCTTTGTGATGTGTATACTGACCCAATGCCAAAGTGAGTCTGTTAAAGCAGAAGTAGATATGAGTCCTGTGTTTGTATTTTACTTGGCAATCCCAAGAAACCTAAAGGCATTTGGACTTTAAAAAGTGTGGTGTGTTCTTTGATTGTTGTTGTTGTTGTTGTTGTTGTTGTTGTTGTTGTTGTTGTAATGGAAGCCCAGGCTTAGCTTCTTTTCCATGTTCTTTCTGTGTGTGGCTAGAATGGCAATCCTCATATGCAAGCATTTAAGCAAACAAAAATAACCATTTGAAAGCCATCTCCCATACTCTCTTTAGTTCTCAGTTCACAATTCCATTTAGAAGGAAATGTTCCATTTGTGTCCATTGTGGTCCTGTCAGCAGCAGAAGCAATGACCAGCTCTCAACATATAAAATTAACTCCACTCCAGTTTTTCTGGATAAAAACAAATCAAACAAAAGCCGGAGTCCTTTTCCAGGAAGGGGCTTTTTGATAAAGATGAGCACTTACCAGAGAACGCTATTCTTGTTATAAAATTACTTAAATAAGCATTTGGTATAACTTGGGTTCTGTTTATCTATTTTTTCCTTTTAAAAAAAATCAAATAATTTTTCTCTCAGAAATGTTTTAAGTCTTCCAAATGTTCTTTAGAGTCCACTTTATGTGAACGATCCTCTTCACTGAGGCCATTCCTAATTGAAGGACAAAGGTGTCTAGGCCTATGACTCTATGAGGCAACTCACCATTATTCCATTAGCACTGAAGAACAGGATGCTGAGCAGAAAATGAGAAAATGATTGCACTGGCCTGCATGAGTAGCAGTATTGGGAATTCTTCCAAACCCTGAGGCAGCAGCTACACAGCCGGTGTTCCTTCATTGTGGGAGCAAGGAGAGACTTCAGGAAGCTACCTAGAAGCTGTGGGTGATCTGCCCCCACGTTCTTCTTTCAACTCCAGGATCTTGTGAATCCCAAGAGCAGCCAGCCATGGCGAGCATGAAAGAGAAGCTTCCAGAATACAAGCAAGGAATAATTTTCCCCTTTAGATCATAGCACCTCTCCTGCATGCTTTACTAGCACACTTCTATATCCACAAAGTGAAAACCATGTCCAAGCTGTGAACTGACCAAGCCAAAGATTAAACACAAAACTGGAAATGCTGCCAGCCCTGCCACTTCTCACTCAAGTGTTCATGCTCCATCTACAAGTGCTTCCATGATCATGCCCATCCCCCACTTGCCAGTGAGTGTCCTCCAGCCCACACTAACCCAAGCAGAAGGGAAAGGGAGAGAGACTCCACCCATAAATATATCATGAAATCAAGAAAAGGGAACCATATTTTGTTTTAAGATGTCTAGTGCCATGGACGCTAATGTCTCAAGGGGGACCACATTAGTGTCTGTTTCATAAGCCTCCCAGGAATTCAGAACTATTCTTCCGGAGAGTTTAGAGTTGATATGCATTATCTGAGTCCTGGGAAATACCAGAAGACACTATTCAAATAGTTGTCTCTGAGATCTGTCCACTCTGCTTTCCAGATATGTATTAATCCAGAACTACATCCCTGACCTAGAGAAAATCAATGGAAAAGAATGAATTTTACCCCTGTGGCACAGAATAATGGTTGCTTTAGCACAAGCAAAAATATTCTGTGAGTCCCCAGCTGAAYAAGAAATTAGAGCTAGAAGGGATGTCACCAGGCATTAAACGCCAGTGATTTGCTAAGCCTGGCTACTGCCTGTACTAAAAATTACATTGGACTCCTTTCAAAATGTCAAATTACTCCACTGGTCCTGAATGGCATCAGGCTTCTGGGGTCCTGAGGAAGCCAATAGGAGGATGCCTGAACTGCTTGCTTGGCCTCTTCCAAATGCTCTGAAAGGTCACGGGTCCTGTCTGCATCAGCATTGTGCTCATGGCCAGGCCATTGCCAGAGCTCTCAGGCAGATAGAGAACTTGAGTCCTTCCTACCATGCTTACCTCAGAGAATGCACGTGCGCTTCTTGGCAAGCACCCTTAAGATCAGAAGCAGGGGGGCGGGGGAAGAAGCTGTTAGGAGAAGATGATAACAACTAATATTCCGTCAGCAGATGGAAGGTGGGATCTGGGACTTCTGGCTTCTCAAATCATCAACTTTTCGATGGCCTTGACCTCTGGATGAAGGAGAAGAGGGTCCTTTGGTTCTGTGTGTGGTACTAACCCTAAGATTCTAGCCTCTCCTGGGGTGGGGCGTAGATTATAATTAAGTCCTCAGTTGCTTAATTTTCCAAATTCTCAAGGCCCAGCTCCTGAATATAACCTTGAAATTTAGAGAGGGGGGAGAGTTCCTTTTCCACAGTCCTTTCTTTTTCTAATTTGTCCTCCAGAAATCCAGACACAATGAGACGAAAATATTAAAACTTCCATCTTTGCAGATGGAAGTTTTCAGTAAATCTTCCAAGGTTTCACCTTACAGTCTGTGGCTGGCTCTCCTACCATGACTCATTCCACCAAGTTCTTGAACTGCTTTCACTTACTAGGTTGCTAGCCTAGGGTATGAAGGATGCTAAAGCCTCAGAGTGATATTGTTTTCCCAGGAGACCCTTCCAGTGATTCAGCCTGAGCTAAGGAAGCCACTATTGTGCTAAACTCCAGAGATGAGGTGGGAGGGGGGGGACATCAGCCTGAGTTTCACCCTGCATCCCCATATCCTGACTACATGGCCATGTAGTGGCCTCATGACCTCCCAATGTTCCAGTTTCAGCAGCCTTAAAATGAGGGTAATGATAAACAGATTAAAGAGGATTTTTTCATATGAAAAACTTGGCGCAGAGATTCGAGTGTACTTCATGTCTATTAGATGGGAGACATCAAGACTATTTCAATTCTGAGCTGAAAGGTCAGAGAGCCAAGAGTTGGTGGCTTCTGATTCTTATATCAGAAACTTAGTGGTACTACATAAAATCGAAGAGAGGACATAGCAGGTCTATATCGAGAGCCAGGACAGGGCCAGTGCTATCAGCATATAGGATACCCCCAGATATAGTTATTCAATGGGCAATCTGAAGGCGTTTGGAATATTGTGTAGGTCCAGAGAGATATCAGCTGTCTGTATCATRCATTTTGCTAACAGGAAGTCTCAGGGAGTTTGGAAGGTGACCCATGAATGATGGCAAGAGACCCTACTGTCATTGATGGCGTCTACTGAGAGGGTACAAATGTTCTGGAGACATGTTTAAATGTTATAAGACTGCCAGGGTGCCAAAGTCCAGTGGGGTGGAAGTGGAAATGTTCTAAGATCCAGTTTTCTTTACCAAATTCCAGTTGGCTCAGGCTCAGGTTGAGCTGGAGATAGTCACAACATAATCATATTTCCTTCCTTACCACTGCTGAGCAGTAGACAGATGCAATGTGAGGGGAAGTTGGCCCCCTTTCTGAAACACTAGAGAGGAATTGCACCTCAAGGTCACAATCCATTCAGCTTCCCAATTCCTGAGGTGATTTAAAAAAAAAAAAGTCTTCAAAGCTGGGACCAGAGCTAAATCGCATTGAAATGTCTAGAGTGGGCCTTAAGTGAATCTTCCCTCCCAGGTCTCCTGGCAGCAGTTGGATATTAACAAGGAGAATTATCATCTGGGACTCCAGCTGCCACTTATGTCTCTTTAAAGAATGAATAGACTTCCAGTTCCAGTCAGCTGCCTGCTCACAATTGCAGGGGAATGGTAAATAATCTAGGTGAATGGAGAGTGATTTGAGCGAGCAAGGCTGCCTGTAGACGAGGTGCCCTCTCCATCTCTTCTGCGACACAGCGAGCAGGATGGCCCATGCCACTGCCTTGGCTTAAGTCCATATCTGCACCTTCCCAGAAAGGGCCCCAGAACCACTTATTAAAGGGAACATGAAAACACCCACAGCAAACCCACCAAAACAACTTTTATTATTTTTACAAGGACAGAATAATCGTATTATGAGTCACAGTTTAATTTGCTCTCCAGTGGTTTTATTTAGCCAAAGGATCAATTTTGTTCATGCCAAATAACATGTTGAGTGGTTTTAATGAAATGTGCATTTTCCATTTTCTCATCACATCGGTTCCCTGGTAGCCATGACCTCTACTCCCCAGAAAATTTGTTGGGACAGCAGATATAGGCTCGGCCTTCCTTGGCAGCCATAGCCTACTAGGATGGAAAAAGCTGGTTTTGTCCTTGTGATGAAAGGGGTCTAGACCCCCAAGTGGTGAAAACTTTGATCTGGAGCCTAAAAGCATCTTATCCAAACATACATTCATTTCATCTTGCAACTCAAGCATGAAGAACACTCCCAGAGGGCCTTGGGAGGGCCGTGGGCACAGAGCTGGGGCTTACGGGGAAGCTGGGTACTCGTGCCTAAGGAATCAGTTCTCTGTGATCCCTGGTCCCAGGGGAAAAGCTTTGCCTCTCACAGAGGCTGGGACAGCCAGGCGAGGCATTCTTAGTGCTTAGGCTGCCTCAGGGCTTTCCAGGGACACAGATTTTGTGGCAGGAAAATGTGACAGCAAATYGGAACCGCCCTGGGGGAATCCGTAGCTGAAATCCATAGCTACGCTTCTTTCCTTTCCTTCCAATAATGGGTTCAAAGGAGTCTGTTGGCGCCACATCCCAAGACTTTATTCCTTACCAGTAAAATCCAAACTAAAATCCCAAGAGAATTTGCATGTCAACCCCAAATCTCTTCCAAGCCTCAATTTGATTCATCAAGCGTCACTTGAAGGGATTCGTTTCTGGTCACTGGGCACTAAGMAYTTGAGGGTACAAAGAGGAGTGAGTGACAGTGTCCCTCCCTCAAGATCTTCACAGCCTCACAGGAGAGGAAACATGGGGTCAAATCATTCTGGCGTAATAAATGTAACGGGAATGGTCTGAGGGGAAGCTAGTGAAGCCTTGGCAAAGATGCTCTCTCRTGGACACAGAGACCCTAGCAAAGAAACCCAGCGCGACCTGGGTCCCAGCTCTAGTCCGGTACTTTTGGTTCCGTGTGTTACTTTGGGCATTACTACAAGCCACTTAAAAGAGGAGAGGTTGAATTCATGAAATTCTTAGACAAATGGATGGAGCTGGAGAGCATCATACTGAGTGAAGTAACCCAGTCTCAAAAGAATACCCATGGCATGCACTCA
>BDUI01001919.1:17413-33738 GCA_002335545.1 Apodemus speciosus
ATGTCTATATGTATCTGTGGGCATGTTTATTCCATGGCATCAATGTGGAGGTCAAAGGGCAACCTCAGTGGTCAGCCCTCACCTTCCACCTCGTTGAGACCTACCGACCGAGTGACGGACAACTGTCTTTGTTGTTCATCCCACACTTGCTGGTCTCCAAGCCTCTATGGACTGCCCACGCCTTCAACCTGATAAAGAAGCACTGGAATCCCACCATGTCCTGCTGTACCTAGCTTTGAGATTATAGAGATTCTAACTCATGGGGTCCTTACTTTTCATGGCAAGTGTTTGACCTGCTGAGCCATCTCCCTAGTCCATCACTGAGGTTTTAATACTGGGCGAGATGCCTTGTGTGATCCCCCAACCCCCACCTCCAATCATTTCCATAAAGTTTAGTATGGCTAACATGCCAATTTGTGACAACATGTAAAGATCTATTTCATAGCCTGTCTATATTGCTGAATTCTAAAGTAAGCCATGTTGAACAAGTAAAAGCAAGATAGCTTAGCTATATAGGGTATCAGTCAGGAATTTCCATGTTCTGAGATTTTCAAGAACCTTGCCTCCCACTCCCTAAGATGTAATGTACTTTATAGAACCTGAAAAGAATTTGGTGGCTAACACTGAAACTCCCCTTTATTTGACAGGGTTAGCTATGTCCTTGTGCTGCCACCACCACTTTCAACTATGCTCTGTTGATGTTGGCATGGTTTTAGAGGCTTCTTTTGAAGTGTGGGATTCTTATGGAGAATTGATTTGATCTTGTAATTGACATTTTTCTCAGGTATAGAAATATCTTGCTATCTTTAGGGAAATAAAAGTCTGTGCTGTTTAATACAATCAGATTATTAAAACATTCTTAGTTTATAATTTGAGTACTTACTCAAGCCACAGAAGATACATAAAGATTGTGCCTCTTATATAGCATAATTCTATCTGAAACCTAGTATAAAGCAGTCTTAAACACACCAGGAGATGGGACTTCATTTGAATGTAAAAGGAATTTTTTTTGTTGGTTTTGTTTTTTGTCTTTTGAATCTCTGCCTAAAGGGGGCTATAAACATAACTCAACAGTCAGAGCACTAGCTGCTCTTCTAAAGGACATGTATTTGATCCCCAGTACCCACATGGTGGCTTACAACCATCCCCAGTACCCACATGGTAGCTTACAGCCATCTAGAACTCTAGCTCCAGGGGTCCACAGCCGTCCTCTGAATTCTGTGGGTTCCAGGCACACAGAAAGTCTACAAACTTAACTTGAAAATTTTCCACCTTCATTGCTTTGGACGTAAGCAAGTTGAGGTAGACACAAGTCTTATTTGTTTGTAGTAGTATTCTACAGTCAGATGCCCAAATTCAGATGCTTACTTTATTACTGTCTTAGAAATGTCATAATCTGTTGTGTTTTTACTTATTTGCTTCTAAAACAATAAGTTTTTGTTGTAGTTTGTTTGTCTTGTGACACTGGGGACTGAATTGAGGACCCTGACCCCTCAAGGCAAGCACTGTACAACAAAATTATCTTCTCTAGCCCTATTCTACTAAAAACTTGTAATATTCTGTTTGTAGGCCATACCCTTTTGTTTTATTCTACTCTAAGTTCCATGGGCTAGAAATGTGTGTTGACGCAAGGACTTTTGGGAATGAGGCTCGATTCATCAGGCGTTCCTGTACACCGAATGCAGAGGTGAGCTTACTGACATCGCAAGGTAACAGGAACACAGAGTCCACAAGGCTTCTTACCCTTTAACTACTGATGGATTTTATTTTGGCCAGTATTTTTCTGTCGTCAATATTTAGGTGACAATCTTTAATCTTTTATTCATTTATTTATTTTTGGTTTTTGGAGACAGGGTTTCTCTCTGTAACCCTGGCTGTCCTGGAACTTACTCTGAAGACCAGGCTGGCCTCAAACTCAGAAATCCACCTGCCTCTGCTGGGATTAAAAGCATGTGCCACCACCGCCCTGTGACAATCTTTAATCCACAAACTGTGTGTGGTCATGCACTCACTTCTTTTACTCTTATGTGGCAGGCACAACCAGAACTCAGAGTCCACGGCTGGCCTGATCTGTACAACAAACACGTTCTAGGCCAGCCAGGGCTACAGAGTGAGACCTCGTCTTTTCCCCCCCTTTCTATATCTATGAATTTGTGATGTTAATTCTAAGAGGGAATGTTGAATTTGTTGATATTGGAAGCCGTTTGTAAGTCAGATATATTATTTTATCAACTTCTGTGACGTAGCTAAAAGTTAAAGCAGATATATTATTTTTTTATTTTTACATTTATTTAGTGTGTGGGGAGGGAGGATGATACTGGAGACTAAACTAGGACCTCACACATTAGGCAAGTATTTACCACGGAACTCCATCCCCAGCCTTCTGTGCTTTACTTTTATGTTTAAATTAGTAGTGCCAAGCTAAAAGAGTGTCATGGGAAGTGAAACTAAAACCATGCAGAGGAAAGCATTCTTAAGTGTGCCATCAGTACATGCTCATACTCAGGATGGGGTGTATATGTGAAAGAACCTCCTGTTTGAAACAGATGAAAAGGTCAAGTATGTGTGCTCAGAGGACAATGCATTGTTGGTTCTATTGCGAATGGTAGAGGTAGGCTGTAGGGGTAATTGTTGGCAGTGTACTTTTGAAAACCTTTCAGGTGATAACTATTGATTGGTAACTCTTGTGAGTTACCATAGTACTTTTCCATGTCATGTTTATAAAATGCTTTTAAGAATATTTTTAAACCAGTTATGGTAATTTACAGCCTTTAATCCCAACACTCAGAAGGCAGAGACAGGTGGATCTCTATGAGTTCTAGGCTAGCCAGGGCTACATAGCGAGACACTGTCTCAAAAGCAAACTACAACAACAATAATGAATAATTTTCTTAACTGCATAATAAAGTTGCTCTAAGTGGTTTACAGAAGTGTAAAATTATTCTTCCTAATTAACAGGTGAGGCATGAGATTGAAGAGGGGACCATACATCTCTACATTTATTCTATACAGAGTATTCCAAAAGGGACTGAAATTACCATTGCCTTTGATTTTGATTACGGGAATTGGTAAGTTCAAGTCTGTAAATGACTTATGTTGTTTCAAAGTAGTTTTCTGTCTTCATAATAATTTAGACATTGTTTTGACTTCATCAGGAGACATTTAAAGTTCCTGGGTCCAGTGTAGTGTTCTGAGGTGCCCACCTTTGTCCCTTATTTCCAAACTTCACATGAATGTTCACACGTTCCAATTAGTGGCTTAAACACAACTCTTCTAAACTGACTTTATTATGTGAGGATTTTTCCCCCTTTCTTTCTTCTCCTTCAAGTTGTTATTTATTTCAACTTGTTAAACAACTTGCTCTGTCACTTGATTATTAATACATTTCTTTTCTTAATAACAAAAGATTCTGTACCAAATTTTCTTTGCAGTATAATAGAAATGGTTTGTTGGAGATCCTACAGTAAAAAAAAAAAACCAAAAAAAAAACCCAAAAAACTATTTTTCACTCTATAATATGAAATACAAATAACACAAATATCCATGTACTTATTTTCCAAATTATGAAATAAAGCAGGAGATGTAGCTCAGTGGTTAGAGTGTTGTCTTTTGTTTGWAGATCCCTGGGTATGATCTCCAGGACTGAGAGAAAAAGTCAGGCACGATGTGGTACAGCCTGTAATTCTCCTTTTTTGAGGGTAGAGAGGAAGATTTAGCCTACCCTCAGCTCCCTGTGATGCCCCTGAGCTCTGTCCTTTCACCCTCTGCTTCCTGAATGATGAACTCACAGATGTGTACCACATGCATAAACTTTTACTGTCCTTGAGTGTATGTGTTTTGTAGTTTTTAGGGTTATAAACATTTTAATTAATTTCCTCCTGTATGTTATTTTTTACTTTTTTTTGAGATTTTTTTTTTTCTGTGTGTGGGACAGTGCATACCACATGTGTATTGATGCTGGAGTCCAGAAGCGGGTGTTGCAGCTGGAGCTGCGTTGGGAGCCATCCAACTATGGGTGCTGGAAACCAAATTAGGGTCCTCTGAAAGAACAAGTGCTCCTAACCTCTAAGCCATCTCTCTTACATACTATACATTATTTCTAAATAATGACATTATTTCTAAAATTAAGATTTTAAGTATATGTTACCATTTCAGTTAGAGTACAGTCCCTTTACCTTCTATATATATCTCTATGATTGAGTCAGATTTATCATATCAACTTGGCCTTTCCTCTTTATTTATATATGTTTATGTGCATTATGACACATGTACTGGATCCTGCAGCTGTCAGAGACACTGCATCACATAGAGGTTTCTGCAGCTGTCAGAGACACTGCATCACACACAGTGTCAGAGGGTACCCTTCTGAAGGGATACAAATTCATGTTCTGTCCAATAGCAGGAAGGGATCTTTAATGACCTAGGAAGTGCTCCAGCCTTGGGCTTTTTCTTTTAAAAGTGTATTTGTAAAAAACACGTGTGTTTACCATGTGGCAGCTCTTCAATAAAAGGCTTACCTGCTGCCTTACCCTCTCCTGCTTTTTAAAGACTTTTTAATGCTTCCGAGAGGRGAATGTCAACATAATTGTTACGCTCACTGCTGYAGGAGATTGTTACCCCATAGATATTCATAATATAAACTCTTCCTGACCTTTATGGCTTGATATCTGGCTTGATTACTCATGATGTAACATTACACCAGTTTCTGCATCTCTCTGTAATTCCTTAGCTCAAGATGGATAATACTACTTGCTTAATGGTTTGAACTTCTGGGAGTTAACATGTAATCTGTTTATAGCAGTTCCTAGCATAGAGGAACTGCTGTGCAAAACTTTAACCTGTTAAATAACTTGCTTGGTCACTTGATTATTAATACATAATTATATTTGCAGTTAAGTGTAGGATTAAAAGGAAGCCTCTAGAATTGTGTGAGCTAACTTTAAGGTCATCTGTGAAATTGAGAGTACTAATATTTACTGAGAAGATGAGTAGTGGTGTAGTTTTTCAGACCCCCGTTTAAAAGAGAGACAACTCATAATTAAGTTTTCTTCAAGGTATATTTTAGGGAAAACTGATTATTAAAATCATTCTTGAAGTGTAATATGAACTAGGTAAGATCTGGTATTTATCATAGGTAGCATTTTTTTTTAATTGAAGTCAAATTTATAGTCAGCATAACATTTTTAGACCCAGTAAGGATGGGTTTTTGCCTTAATATGTTATCTTTATAAGCTGTAGAATCATTTCACTTTAAAAGACTGCGTTCAGAAGCACCCTCTCAAAGGTGGTCTACAACTCAGGAGAGGCCTTGCCAAGCAATCTGAAGTGCTGGTCTGTGGGTTCAATCCATAGTAGCATAAAAGAATGGAACAACAAAACCAATATCTAATACTTTGTTTTTATGAGAAAACATTTGTTTTGTGATACCAGAAATTCAAATTAGTAAGGTGTTAAGGCTTATGAATTTTACGGTGTTAACAGCCTAAAAGAGGCATAGGCTGTAACACCGTAAAATTCATAAGCCTTAATAAAATTCATATGAACGTCTGTCTTGTTCTGTATATTAATAACTACCTGGTTATCATTTCAGTAAATACAAGGTGGACTGTGCATGCCTCAAGGAAAATCCGGAGTGCCCTGTTCTAAAGCGTAGCTCAGAAGCCACAGAAAACATCAATAGTGGTTATGAAACCAGAAGAAAAAAAGGAAAAAAAGAAAAAGATATTTCAAAAGAAAAAGATATACAAAATCAGAATATTACTTTGGACTGTGAAGGAACAAACAACAAAATAAGGAGTCCAGAAACAAAACAGAGAAAGCTTTCTCCATTGAGGCTGTCAGTGTCCAACAACCAGGTACCGCATCCTGCTTCTCACGGCCTCGTTTGAGAGCGGGAGCTGTTGTAGTCAAACCTTTTGAAGCATACAATTATTTAACAGTTATTTTTTCCCAGAGTAGGGGTTGGAACAGGAGCTAACATACAATAGACTAAGACTAGGTCATTAATGACATTGTAGATGGCGTGGGTTTTGTAGTTGTTTTGAGACAGTGTCTCACTAAGTGGCTTGAGTCCCCATTACTAACTAGGCTAGCCCTGAATTCAGATTTGTCTATGTCTGCCTCCAGAATGCATGATTAAAGGTGTGTGCCACTATGCCTTGTGTCTAGTCATCTTAAGTATCAAATTGAACAAACATTGGAGATTTCATATCAGGAGGTTTTGGTGAAAATTTGTTTTGGCCACACTACTATCTTTGACAGGAGCTCCAGAAAACAAAATTACTCACTAGTATGAATTTGGAAACTGAATTTAGAAGTTCAGATTTTGGTGGGCTTATTCCACAATTTTAGTCAAAAGGCACAGTATAGTTCCCAGTTTATAGATGAAGTACTATTTTCCATAAATAATTTCCATTTTTCAGGAACCAGATTTTATTGATGATATGGAAGAAAAAACTCCTATTAGCAATGAAGTAGAAATGGAATCTGAGGAGCAGATTGCAGAAAGGAAAAGGAAGATGGTAAGTTGGGAATCTTGTAGTTGCTTATGGTACCCTGGGCTGGGACAGCTGCTCTTCCAAGTTTATTCCACCTTTATGTGGGCATTTGTCTTGCAAGGTAGCAAATTTGGGATATATAACATTGAACAGTTTTACCTGGCTTTCCCATTACTATTTAAATACACTTAACTGGCTTTGTTTTGTTTTTGTATTTTTACTGATTTTCATTAGGCATTTAAGAATGTATACCCTTTAAGAAATTACTTTTTTGAAGCTAAGATCTGTTAATAAATTTAATGCCACAATTATTGTTCAGTATGTCTTTTCATTAGTTTCTTTTCATGATTTAAGAGAAACAGAACTATTTGCATTACTAGTAAGTCAGTAAGGTACATAGCAAAGTCAGTTATATAGCAAAACTTGACAATCCACCATGACCTTGTGGCCTACGTGTGTGCTCCTCATGATTTATCTGTAAAGGTTTCTTCAGTACAAATGCCAGACAAGAGGTTATAAGTCAGATCTAGCAGAAGAGTCTAGTGACTCATCCATGTGCCTTAGGATCATCCTCCTATGGAGGATTGCCTTGAGATGAAGCGATGAGTAAAGCACAGGTCCCGGGGCAGCTTGTAGGTAGGTACAACACTTACATAGCTTGTAAGGGCCTGAGTTGATCTGCTGTGCCCACCACTGGAAAAATTACCGTGTAAAGAAGTATGAGCTGCCATATGGGTGCTGGGAATTGAGCCCAGGTCCTCTGTAAGAGCACCTAGTGCTCCCAACCACTGAACYACTCCAGCCCTTTTGTTTCTAGATGTGAGGGAATAGTGTGTGCTGTGTCTAGCAGAAACTGTCTGGAACTCTTCCTGAGAACCATTTGCCTCTGCTCCTGATGCTTTAATGGCCCTATTACAGTCACATAGCTCAAACTGGAGCTGTGGAAGTTGAGTCATGATGGTGTTCACATTTAATAATAATTTAATAATTTTAATAATGTGAGAGTCAATGAAAGGATAGTCAACAAGTTATGAGGTCTCTGGACATGCTAAACAGCTAGCTAGGAGTGTCCAGAGTTGTATTATCCTTGTTGCATAGACTCTTGACACAGGAACAAAACTACTCACCTACCCTTGTCAAAGACTTAACTGAGTGTGCAGTTTGAGCCAGACCCATGGAGCTGGAATGTCTTGGAAGAAAGGGGACATTCGATTAAACATCCAGATATCTAATCAATGCTGGTGATCAGTGAGGTGACAGATGTCTAAGCCAGAGAGTTTTCATATACTAACATTAACTCCTTATGGAACTCATGTCACACTCCCATGTGCTAAGGGGAGAAAAATTACATGGTTTTTAGAATAGTAGCAGCATAGTAATGAGCAGACTAAATGAACCACACCCATTAGATAAGCAATGACTGTGAGCTAAATGAAGCGTCTTCACAGCCTAGCTGGAATCTGTAGCCTGTACCTAGATCATACACAATTCTCACAATTTTCTCAGCCTTCCTCCACAGAGATGTCTAATTTGATGTCTGTGAAAAAACATGTTATAGTTAGCTAGGTTAATTCTATCAGCTCACCTCATCTGCACTTGAATACCTTGCAACTTTTGGGGTACATGATGACCCTTCTGACATTCCTGATTCTTAGTTTGTGGAACAAGTACCCTGGTGAAACACTACTATTGAGAATCTGTGCTGTTACTTATGCATTTAGAAGTGAATGAACTTTGAGCAAGTCAGTTTAGAATGTGCCAAGTTTTGATAGTGTTAAGGTATGAGAGCAAATTTGTCAAGAATAATCTGATGATAGACTTAGGATGGATTTCATCCTCTCACATTCTCCTTATTGCATGGTGAAACTGATGCTAATAACCTTTCTCAGTTTCTTATCCTTGAGGAGGTACCATTTTTGTTAAAATGCATGGCAGAATGGAATATTTTTATAGTCTGTCCAAACCAAATGAGTTGGTTATGCTCTAGTTACATTGTAATAAATATCCAAAACCTTCAAATGCTTCTCAGTACGCCTTTTCATATAGCAGTGACATATGCTTTATACAGAACATAATTCTGATTTAACAGAAATCTGAGTGCTTGCTATATGGGTAGGGTTTACTATGTAAGTACTGGGTGACTAGAGAAGGCAGACTGCTCTCAGAGAATGGTCATAGTGAACCGTGAGTGTCACAGAGCACGACTGAGGGTACACTGGGCTCTCAGGTGAGAGAGACTGGAATATCATGCAAGCAAGGCTTCTTACTTCGGAATGATTTTCATTATTAATAGTCTAAGTGATCTTTAAAGTTATCAGTTTTGTTTGTTGGGGTTTTTGTTTGTTCTTTCAAGACAGGGTTTCTCTATGTAACAGCCCTGGCTGACCTGGAACTCCCTTTGTAGGCCAGATTGCCCTCAAACTCATAAGAGACTCCCCCCTTCAGGACCCTACCCCCCTTCCCAAGTGCTGGGATTAAAGGTGTGTGCCACYACTGCCCAGCTCATTTATCAGTTCTGATTGTTCTTTGAAAGGGGTTTGGGGGAGACTGTATTTTTAAAATACGTCTTGTTTTCAATAAATGCTCTTTGGTTTCATCTCCTTTATTTTACAGGCAGTTTTGTTTCTGTTGAAAATTGGAGATATTTTATTGTTGGAATATCTGCAGCCCTTGAGTCTGAGGAAAGGAGACTGGAAGGAAACAAATGGTCTCCCCTGCCGCTCTTGGTCTTGTCCTCTGGCTACTGCAGCCAGGAGGACTGCTCTTGAGATCCAGGGCCATTGTAAGAAAAGGCACCGGGTAGATAGCAAGGTAGAAGCAAAGCAGGAGGAACATGAACTTCTCCCAACACCAGTTACCTGTGAAGCTCCTTATGGCGCTTAGACTCGAGGCTTATTTTCCACAGCAGGATAGCTTAGTGGGTGAAGGCATGTGCTGCCACGCCCAATGACTGAGTAAGATTTCTAGGGCCTGCATGGAAGGTGAGAACAGACTCCAAGTTGTCCTTCACACAGCACTTTGAAATGCATATAACTCCTTCCCAGACATACACATATATGCATATGTGCACATGCGCTTGCGTGCGCGCATGCACACACACAGACACATAAATTTTAAATTATCAAAAACACATCTCAAATGGGAAGAGATCCAAAGCACATTTTTTTCTTCTGCTTATATGAAATTATAAATAATACTAAGAAATAATGTACTAAGAGATATCACAAGAACCGTGACCCAGGGAGGTCACATGGGATACTTCCACATACTCTGGTCAATACTACATCAGCATGACAGTGTATCAAATCCAGTTCTGAACTGGAATCTGTCAGTTTCCTAGCTCACAGATAATGAAGTAGCTTTGGGCTCAGGATAAAGCCATGGTTTGTATCACAGTTCTAACGTACAGCCATTTACAAACTATAAGTAGTCTTATCTTACAAGGGGCTAATTACGGTGCCTAGTATCTCTTATCTCCGCACCAGCTCCAGTTCCCTGTTACCTCAAGTAAACGTATTTCTCAGATCGGTAAAATGGATGCTTCTTTACATAATACCATGTATCAAGGAATGCATTAGATACAGTGATGAATGTAAAACCTAGGGGGCTGGAGAGATGGTTCAGTGGGTAAGAGCACTGACTGCTCTTCTAAAGGTCCTGAGTTCAATTCCCAGCAACCACATGGTGGCTCACAACCATCTGTTATAAGATCTGATGCCCTCTCCTGGTGTGTCTGAAGACAGCTACGGTGTACTCACATAAATAAATCTTTAAAAAACAAAAACAAAAACAAAAACACCTGGGGGATGGTGAGATGATTCAGTGGTTAAGAGCACTGGCTGCTCTTCAGAGTTCCTGAGTTCAACTCCCAGCAACCATTTACAGGGGGTATGATGCCTTCTTCTGGCTCAGATGTATATGCATTAATGCACCCATAATTAAAGAAAATTAAAAATAAAACTTAGGCATGGCAGCACATGTCTTTAACTCTAGTACTCAGGAAGCAGAGGCAGACAGATCTTAGAGTTCACGGCCAGATTAGATCTACTTGATGAGTTCAAGGACAACCAGGAATACATAGACAGACCCTGTCTTTAAAACAAAACAAAACAAAACAAAAAAGCCTGCTAATTTTTTTAAATTCTTGTAAGCAATCATTTATTCTCAAACATCTACATACTTAAGATAAATCTGGGTTAAGGTTATTAGGAATTTGGTGCTTTCAACTTTATTGCTATATGATAAACACATGTAGAAATGTAAAACTTGTGCTTTGTTATCAACAGTTAATTGGAAAGATGAGTAAAAGGAAACTCATAATTTATGCAAAGCCCTAATTTTAAGTCACCTACATACATGTACTTTTTTGTTCCATCAACAGTGTGGAATGTGCCATTTTTTGGTGGGGGGGAAGGCCTTAACTAGCTAAAGATTATGAAAAAGTGTTTTGTTTAATCAACATGTAGTTATGTTTTTCAGGGGAGTTTATCCTTTAATTCACTATGTTTAGGTCTTGACATCATATAATTGTATCTCTTTGATCCTCAATCTCACATTTAAAAACAAGGAAATACTGAATTTTTTAGATGAATTTCAATAAATACATAATTAAGGTGATTTTTCACTTACAGATCCCTCTTTTCTTAAGATTTATTTATTTGTATATGAGTATACTGTCATTGTCTTCAGACATAYGAGAAGAGGGAATCAGRTCCCATTACAGATGGTTGTGWGCCACCATGTGGTTGCTGGGAATTGAACTCAGGACCTCTGAAAGAGCAATTGGTGCTCTTAACCACTGAGTCAGCTCTCCAGCCCCAAGAAATACTGAACTTTAYCAAAGAAACTTGACATAAATTCATTACTGTCTTACAAGTTCCAAGATAATTACAATACAGAAAATCTCTTCCTTGGCTATCTAGCTACTGGCTGAGTTATTCACATATAAAAGATTCTTAGGCATCAGGAGAAATGGTTCTTGGGTTAAGAGTGCTTACTGCTGGCTCTTCCATAGGGCCTGGGTTCACTGCCCATTGCCTAYATCCATGGTTCACAACTGCCTGTAACTCTGGTATTCGGAGATCTGATGCCTCCTTCTGGTCTCCAAGGGTATTAGCATGCTGATGGTGCACAGAAACTCATACAGGCATATACACAAACATATTTATACATATATATTTATGTATCAAGCAAGCTTGTTTCTTCTGAAAAATATTTTTTTCAAGTTTTAAATTGTTTTTGAAAAGAAGCAGTCATGGTAATTAAAGTCACTCCACCAACCAGGTCCAACAGGTGAAGTAATTTCACAAAAGAAAGACTTATTTTGGGGAAATCTAGATTTCTAAATGGTGCATTTTAGAAAAACATTGATACACTGAGACAGGTTTTTATGGAGGTCGTGTTTTAAAGGGATTAAGTAAGATAAAAGTAGAAACAAAAAATTGAGAATTTGGCTTTGAAATTTCTAGTTCTGGGGACTGCTCTTCCAGAGGTCTTGAGTTCAGTTCCTAGCAACCACATGTGGCTCACCACCCTCTATACTGGTATCTGATGCCCTCTTCTGGCATGCAGGTATATAGGCAGAGCACTCATACACAAAATAATCTTTTAAAAAAGTTCCAGTTATGGTGTAAACAAAAACTTTCATGTTTTGAATTACCCATTCTAGATTTTTAGAAAAGACAGAATGTGTCTGTGAACAACATTCATGTGTCTTGCCTCTGTGGACCTCAGTCTCCTGTGTGTAAAGTAAAAAGGGTGAAAATTAGAAACTCCTTACCAGGCGGTCCTGGCTGAGCTGCGTTAACATCTCTTGTTCCTTACTGAATGTGATTACTGCACACACAGGGAAGAGTAAGAACAGTTGTCTGTCAATGCTTTCATTTCTGCCAGTAATTACTGGGACAAAAGCTGACAGACACTCCAGTGTTGAGAAGTGTATGGCAGCCAGATCTTGAGTTTCTGATCTTTCTTTCTTTCTTCCCCACATCGATGACAATGAAGGAGGAAAGACAAGTGGATCTGAGCCTCAGGACCTGGTTCTTTCATTTGGAGAACTGGACAGTTGATGGACCTGCTTCCTGGTTCTGGTTGAGAGCTGAAGCGTTTGCCAGCCCTCTGCTCAAGGCTCTGGGTCTTGTTCTTAATGTTCTCTACCCAAGAGTGTCAGTGTGTAAGGAAGGAAGAGCAGAAGGTAGAGGAACGCCTTAAGAGAATTGTAATGGAGGGCAAAAGGGTGAAAGGTGACAGCTGGCGTGTTTGGTTTTGGAATGCCTACCATTTTTCCAAGTACTTTTTAAAAGCCTCATGTTTTCTATTTGAACTCAGTAACAGTCCTTAAGTGTTTACGTATTGTATGCTTTTACACTCCTAAACAGGTTAAAAGTAATTTGCTAGGGTGATAGCTATTTACTAAAAATTACTGGTAGGATCATGGCTTAAGTGCATATGAATTTTTTCATTTCAACATATTTTCTTCGGAATTTTCAGTCTTTTTAAAAAGGCAGACTTGTGTATTGAAATCTTTTTGGTTTCGTGAAAGAAATTAAGTTTTATTTTTGTTGTTGTTGTTGTTGTTGTTGTTTTTTTTGGCTGTTTTGTTTTGCTGTATTGTTGTCCTTTCTTGGCATACATTAAGAAAGGCTCGCTGAGATGACTTGTGGGATTCACACATGCCAAGTGGCTGTGATCTGTTCCCACACCCACTGACAATAGACTTGTTATGCTAATAGTATCAAAGCAGTTCTTAAAATCTGTCATGAACATTTGACATTTAGAATTTTTGTTTGGAATAATGATATTAACTTCAAATATAAATTCCATAGACAAGAGAAGAAAGAAAAATGGAAGCAATTTTGCAAGCTTTTGCCAGACTTGAGAAAAGAGAGAAAAGACGAGAACAAGCTTTGGAAAGGATCAGCACAGCTAAGACGGAAATTAAGCCTGAATGTAAAGAGTCTCAGGTCCTCGCTGACGCTGAAGTGGTCCAGGTATTATCACTCAGGGCTACCTTGATGGTCCACATTAATGTTTTAAAGTCTCTACACAGTGTAGTCACATCGATAAAAATGATGGCTGTGTGCTTWCATGCTGTTGTGTGCATGCATATGGACGTCAGAGTACACAACTCTGAGAGTCAGTTCTGTCCCTCCTCAGTCACGTGCATTCTGGGCCTCAAACTGGTCTTTAGCCTTGTTTGACGTGCTTTGACCATGAAACCATCTCAGGATCCCAAGAATATTAACTAATACCAAAGTATTAGTGTGGTAAAGCATTTTCAAACCCTGTGGGGAATTTAGAATTGAGACATTACCAGAAGCTGGGTAATTCAGTAACACTGCTGCATGCCTTCTGACTTGGGCTCAGTCTCCAGCACCTGTGTGGCTGAAGGAGAGAGAGAACCAGCTCCCACGGTTGGCCTCTGGCCTTTCAAAGAACACACGAAAACACATACTGTTTGTTTGTTTGTTTTTTGTTTTTGTTTCTCCCGAGATGGGGTTTCTCTGTGTAGCCCTGGCTATCATGGAACTTACTCTGGACACCAAGCTGTCTTCAAACTCAGAGATCTGTCTACCTTTGCCTCCCGAGTGTTGGGTTCAAAGGAGTGACCACCGTACCCAGGCTAAAATACATAAATTTTAAAAAGGATTCTGGAAATCTAGTTTTTAAAGTAGATAATGCTGTATTTCAACATAAAGATATCTATAAACATCAGAAGTCCCACTGTTGTATTTTGAACTAGGAACAAGTAAAAGAAGAAACTGCTATCAAGCCAACCGCTGCCAAAGTAAATAGAACTAAGCAGAGAAAAAGCTTTTCTCGTAGTAGGACTCACATTGGACAGCAGCGTCGGAGACACAGAACTGTCAGCATGTGTTCAGACATACAGCCATCTTCTCCTGACATTGAAGTTATGTCACAACAGAATGATATTGAAAATACTGTACTTGCTATAGAACCAGAAACTGAAACTGCAGTAGCAGAAATAATTACTGAAGCGGAAGTTCCAGCACTTCATAAATGTCCCACAAAGTACCCCAAAACAAAGAAGGTATGCGTCCTAACGACAGTAAGCACTGTGGGCACAAGTGTCTCCTAGCTGAATGATACCTTAAAAATTTAACCTGTACCCTATAGTGATCTAATCATCATTTTTACACTTGCAGATATTTGACTAAGAAGTACCAAATTGTCAATAATATTAAGTTTGTATTATGAAGATTAAATATATGAACACCTTTAGTATTGTAGTTCATGATTTCTCTAAGGAGGTCTACCTATGTGTAAAATATTCATTTCTCTGAAACTGGTTTAGCATCCATCCTCTCTCCCATGCCTAGGGATCTAATCCAGGGCCTTGGAATGATAGGCAAGCACTCTAACCCCAAGCCACGCCCCAGATCTTCATTGTTGCTACATTTTCAGTTACTTTATGTAGGTACATGATAAGAACTGAATATGAAAAAATTTGTGATTTCATTAGAATGTACTAAGAATATAGATTTAAGAGTGTTTTCATTTGTGTGCGTGTGCCAGCGTACACATGTCGGGTTGTAGGAGTCAGTTCCCTTATCCACTGAGCCAACTATTTCATTGTAGCTCCTTATATTTATGAGGAAGATGAGCATTACATCAGATTACTAATAAAAAGTATTGAAAACTGTCAAAGCTGAGACAGTTTATAGGATACCGCTTATAAATTTGATCAACTTGAGCTTTTCAGCTTAAAAGTAATAGCATAGCCTTAGAGGCCGCTGTTTTCGTCCAAGTAAATGACAGCATATAGGGACAAGTGACTTAGAGCCTAAACCTTTTATTCATACAGTTCTATAGGCAGGCTGCTAAACAATAAGTATGCTTAAGGAATTCTGGTATCGCTATAATGTTTCACTCAAAGCTGGTGTGAAGTGAGTACTTGCCTTTGATAGTAAGTATATTGCTTACCCAATATTGCTTACCCACATTTGGAAGGGAAAACAATTAAGTTTCTTTTTGAAATGAAAAATACTTGAATTTTGAAACTATTTTCTCAAGTACAAATACCACATTTTTATATTTGTTAAATGTGAAATGTAAATATTTGTTAAAATATAAATATTTGTTAAAAACAAATTGTGTTATTTACAGCATTTTATCATTTAGTGCTAAAATAGGAATTCCTAAAGATGCCATTCTGTTTAATAATACATAGAATAGCTTTGCCCTACAAAGATACATAGAAGAAATTATACAAACAGGAAAAGGGAGAGGGATGCAAAAAAGCTTTGAAATTAAGGACTATGTCTATATGTAAATGAATGCACACATTCAGTACTTGTTCAAGAACTCACATTTAAGCTAGGAAATGAAAAACCTCAACTGTAAAAAATAATGTTCCTAAGTACCTAATTTTTTTAAAGGTGAGGAATCATTACTCTTTAGGACCAGGTGTATTCAGCTAGCCAAGAGAGACTAGGTTATGAGGTCCGGGGTGTGGCTCAGTAGAACAGCACTTGCCTAGCAGGTGCAAGGCCCTGGGTTCAATCCTAAGCATTTTCAAAAGAACAACAACAAAAGCTGCATTATATAAATGGTGCATGGTAAATGTTCAAAGGCTAGGATCTTCAAGAGGTATTTCAAACCTCAAGAAATGTCAGTGTGGACATCCTTCTTTTATCTATTTGCTGACCTCATCTCTAGAAAACTGTGATGGGCACCTTGGCTAAAAAAGCACTGCTTAAGAGTATCAGACTTTCCTAACCAAACAGTTTCATGTAAAATACTAAACATATCTACATTGTTTGTGGTACTTGTTGGTATCTCCTAGATTTTACTATATCAAAAAAAAAA
>BDUI01001919.1:34983-58806 GCA_002335545.1 Apodemus speciosus
CAGGCAGGCAGAGGCAGCTTTGTGAAGAAAAGACCACAGCTACAGGCTTTCTGTTTCTGTTGGGATTTAGTGTGGGGCTAGCTGCTTAGACATCACTTACAGTAACATCAGTACTTAAGACTTCTTTATGACTTCAAGGTTTCAAGCAAGAAAATATTTGCTAGCACTGAAACTTTTGGGGGTTTAGGGGAGACTTCACGTTAGTAACATTAAGAAAATATACATTCTTTAGTTGGGAGGTGAAAGTAATATTAATTACTGTTTCTGATATCATAGCAAATATCAGCAGTATGATCTCTTATAGATTATTATTTCATCAACAGATTTAACCACACCACTTAAAAAACGAAGACTTTACCAATTGTTAGATTCTGCTTACTCAGAAAGCTCCACTCCTACTCCTTCACCATATGCTACACCAACGCACACAGACATCACTCCTACGGACCCAGCATTTGCCACTCCCCCACGGATCAAATCAGATGATGAAACTTACAGAAATGGGTATAAACCCATATATTCACCAGTGACCCCAGTGACCCCTGGCACACCAGGAAACACCATGCACTTTGAGGTGAGAAATTGGAGGCATAAAGCTGTTCATTCCTGGGACTGTTTATCAGATGCTTTCTGTAAAAACCTCTCCCGGCCCTATTAACTAGTGTGATAAGAAACTGAGAGAAAATTGGGAATCTACAATTACATAAATATAGCATTTGCATTTGTGCCACAGTGAACATTTTTTGTTTGTACTATGTATAGCAACCTAAAGCAAGTAACTTCAACAAGGCTTAAATCTACAATCTGTCATCAGTTTTTTTTTTTAATTCATATGTACAAACTAAAGTTTGTTGTATTTTAATTCCTAATTTTATTACTTTTATGTAGAATATTTCTTCCCCAGAAAGTTCTCCAGAAATAAAGAGATGCACTTACAATCAAGAGGTAAGGAATTATCAAAAAAGATGCATTTGCTGATTTTCTCTAATACTATTTTGCTTAAATTGCTGCTAGATAGTAATCTGGCCCTGACTGGCATTGTTTGATTCCCCTCCCTACTACCGCCCACAGGGATATGACCGACCTTCGGCCATGCTAACATTGGGGCCTTTTAGAACTTCCAATTTAACTGAGCTGGGCCTGCAGGAAATAAAGACAGTTGGTTACACCAGCCCCCGGAGCAGGACTGAGGCTCACAGGCCCTGCCCGGGCGAGAAGGAATCCGTGTCAGACCTTCAACTGGGACTCGATGCAGTCGAGCCAGCTGCCTTACAAAAAAGCATGGAGACACCAGCCCATGACAGGACTGAGCCCAGCAGTCAGCTGGATTCGACCCACTCTGGACGAGGCACAATGTATTCAACGTGGGTAAAGAGTCCTGACAGAACAGGAGTTAACTTCTCAGTAAACTCCAACTTGAGGGACTTAACACCCTCTCATCAGTTGGAGACTGGAGGCGGCTTCCGAGTAAGTGAGTCCAAGTGCCTGATGCAGGATGACACTAGAGGCATGTTTATGGGAGCAGCTGTCTTTTGTCCTTCTGAAGATGGGCTTGCCTCTGGTTTTGGACGGACTGTTAATGACAATTTGATCGACGGAAGTTGCACACCCCAGAATCCACCACAAAAGAAAAAGGTTATAATTTAACAATTTATAGTCTTTTCAATAGCGGGGTTTTTTCCTGTATTCTTAAGGGTTGTCGGTAGTTACAGTGTGTGTATAGGAAGCATTTTGTGACCTAGTTATGTRAGTTAAGGTCTCCTTACATACACTTTTATGTGTTTTGTAAATAATCTGATGTTCCTAGGAAAGTAAATATTATGGTGATATGACTTCTAAGAAATACAGTCTGAGATAAAAGCCTCAAGATGATTAACTTTTAAAAATCAACACCTCCACCAAAGTAATAGGTAGATAGTACTTACTCTCTTATTTTACATTGAGCAGGCAGGCAGCCTTGGAGAGAAGAAATGCCTCTTCGCCATCATAATAGAGTACTTAGGCCATGGATGTAAGAGTATTTTCAGAGTATGATACTGCTTGATCAGATTCTATCTTAATACAGAAGTATCTAATCTTGACATAGTTAGAATGCCTTATTTTTCAAGAATGGGAGAAACAGCACTTATTTGTTTAATAGGCTTAATTGCATATAAGTCAAAGCATTTTAGTGATATGTGCTTTTAATTTTTATAACAGAGTCCAGTTGGCAACTTTGTGGGAAGCAATGTAGTATAGTGGAAAGAGCACGGGCTTTCAAATAAGACCTAGGTTCGAATCCCGGCTCCAACACTCACCAGCTGTGTGACCTGGAGTGAGTGAGTTACTCAATTTCCTCATCTGTAAAATGGGGATGATAATATACCTATTTCTTAGGGTTGTTGTGAGGATTAAATAATGTATATAAATCATCTAAAATACAATGCCTGACATATAGTAGGCATTTAATAATTGTTAATTATTTATGGAAAATTCAATTATTTTATAATTTTTCTAATATAAATGCTGCAGTATCCTTTTTTAAAAAGAATAAATTGATTCTGATACACAAACAAGAATAAAAGATTTACTTTTTCTTTCTTGTTTAAGGTTTCTCTATTAGAATACCGTAAGAGACAACGTGAAGCTAGGAAAAGTGGTTCTAAGCCAGAGAACTTTGCTTTGATTAGTGTATCACCTCACCCCAGCGGGAACCTGAGCAACAGTGGCGATGGGTGTGCTCACAGCAGTGACAATGGGGAGCAGGCAGAAAATGACGCTAGCTTGCCGTTACCGCCACCAACTGCCGCTTACAACGCCTCTTCTGAAGAAGGCGGCAGTAACTGTCCTGTTAAAGACGTCAATTCCAGTGAGAAGAAAGACCCAGAAGTTCAGTGGTAAGCCCCTTCCACAATGTGCCACTGTGCAAGGAGAAAGATAAAAACAAACTGTTAGACGATTATTCTTCCTGTTTGCTGTTTGGAATGGTAAACAGACAGTGGTTGATGGTCATAACCTCAGAAGCCTGTTGCTGTGAAGGTCTCACTTCTTCATCTGAGCCACGTAAATATTCCTTCCTGCAGAACCTGTCACCCCTGACAGTGTCCTATACAGTTTCTTTACCTCCCCTACCAGTTAACTTTGGCTGAAAAAGCAGTTTTACTGTTTGAGTAAGAGCGCAGCAGCAGATGGTATGGTGCAGCAGCTCTGAAGGGCGGCCCAGACCCTATGCTCTCACCACGCTCACAGGCATCTGGATCCTGTTGGAGGGTTTGGCTCCCTTTAGCTGCCTAACATGTCCTTAAAAATGTTATCACAGTATTTACCCTTCTTTTCACCAAGAAATTACCAAAGACAAATGTTAGTAAACAGTAACAAAAAAACATCTGTTTGGAGAGTGGTTAGCAATGTGAGAGGCTATTTCAGAGCTTAACTCCAAAGTTTTGTCCCATTATAGCAAACTCCTTCATCTGAAGGACATTTTGCTCATCAGGAGACAGAAGAGTTACCTAGATGRTGGCAGCTTCTCTGACCTGAGGATRTGTTTTGTTTTAAAGGACTGCCTCCACTTCAGTGGAGCAAGTGAGAGAGAGAAGTTACCAGAGAGCTTTGCTGCTCAGTGACCACCGCAAGGACAAAGACAGCGGTGAGTGCGCTCGCTTCTGCCCTGCCAAGTGCTCTGACCGTTTGTGCTCTGCTCCCTGTGAGTTAACGTTCTCTCTGGGTCTGCTGTGCTTCATCCCTAGGGGGAGAGTCTCCATGTGTCCCATGTTCACCGAGTCATGTTCAGTCTTCACCTTCATCTCATTCACATCACATCCCCCCGGCGCACGCTCAGAGCCTAGCCCCGCCTTTGAGTGAGCTTGTAGCAGGTCAGTAAGCAGGTGACCTATCATGGCGGTTATTTTAAAGCGCTTTATAGTAAGACAAAGAACTGTGTACAGCGAGCACTCTGTGTCCACAAGAGGCAGTATGTCTTGTGATCTTACGTTTACCGTAGGTTTCTTCTTCTTACAGACCCTGATCCTGAAGGTACAGAAGCCACAAGTACAAGTGAATGTCCATCCCCTGACACTTCTCAGAGCCCTTCCAAAACAAGCAAGGTAACCACACTGACGGAACGTCAGACTGACTTTTTCTCTGCTTCGTCAAGTGTTAGTCTGTGATTTCTATACTCTCTCTTCCTGTTTACTCACTCTTGTGTTGAGCTGTGACAGACAACCCTGGCTTAACCTTGCAGTTTTCTAAGTACCTTTCCATAGTTTCTCACTCAAGTTTTATTCCTGTCTGCACGGGATACTCTTTAGGACCAAGCAAAGCAGCACTCCGTATGTCAGAGCTCAGGTGACATTCATCCAGAAGAGACAGTGCTCTCTACTCTGGTCTGCAGTGCCACTCTGGGGGCGGGGGGGTCACTCTTTGGAAGTGAAAAAGGATTTTAAGGCTAAGTGGTTTAATGAACAATTTTTGTTTATCCAAAGCAGTTTATCTTCAGTTGAGTAAAGAAATTAGTTATGAAATCAAAATTTGCTAAGTTTTAAGGTTGTCAGAGACTGAAAGACAGTTGTTTGAAGAAAATGCAAAATAGGACCATAAATTCCCCTTTGGTTATCTTCATCAAAAGTTAGAGAATTCAGTTTAAGCTTATTCAAGTGGAAGACCTTACACAGTGTACTGAGAAAACTCACCTACCCTTGTCGTCCTTGTACTGCTTCCTGCCCTCTTATTAAGTAACATTAAATTCCAGTAAGATTTTCTCATGGAATTTCTTTTTTTTTTTTCCCCCCTTTGTAGCCTGGTTCACCAGGGCCAATCAATCCTGCTCAGTCACATGGGAAAATACTCACAAAACCAGATTCCCTCTGGGAGGCACCTGCCACTGTGTCAGAAGCTGAGAACAGCGTTCCCCTAAAACCAGAGCTTCAGCAGAAACAGCTGTCCAGCAGCACCCCAGCACTTTCAAAGAACCGTCCTCCTCAGGCCCATGCTCGAAATTCAAACGATCAACTTCCGCAAAAGCTGCCTTCTGCACCGACAAAGTTGCACTGTCCTCCGTCACCTCATACAGAAAACCCTCCCAAGTCCTCCACGCCTCACACCCCTGTGCAGCATGGTTACCTCTCACCAAAGCCTCCTTCACAGCACTTAGGCTCTCCCTTCAGGCCTCACCACTCACAGTCACCTCAAGTTGGAACTCCTCAACGAGAGACTCAGAGAAATTTTTATCCAGCGGCACAGAACCTTCAAGCTAATACTCAGCAGGCAACTTCTGGAGCATTATTTACCCAGACACCCTCAGGACAATCTTCAGCAGCATACAGTCAGTTCAGTCAACAAAGTCTCAACAGCACGGCTCCACCCCCTCCACCCCCTCCCCCTCCTTCATCGTACTATCAAAACCAGCAGCCCTCTGCAAACTTTCAGAGTTATAATCAGCTAAAAGGTAGTCTTTCCCAACAAACTGTGTTTACATCTGGACCAAATCAAGCACTTCCTGGCACCACAAGCCAGCAATCAGTTCCTGGACACCATGTTACTCCAGGGCATTTTCTGCCGTCTCAAAACCCTACCATTCACCATCAAACTGCTGCTGCTGTGGTCCCGCCCCCGCCTCCACCACCACCTGCTCCAGGACCACACCTCGTACAACAGCCAAACTCGCATCAGCAGCACTCTGTAGCACATGTAGTTGGGCCAGTTCACGCTGTCACCCCTGGGTCACACATTCATTCTCAAACTGCTGGACACCATTTACCACCACCCCCTCCACCTCCTGGTCCTGCCCCACATCACCATCCACCGCCCCATCCTTCCACAGGACTGCAAAGTCTACAAGCACAACACCAGCATGTAGTAAACTCAGCACCACCACCACCACCACCACCTCCTCCTCCTCCAGCCAGTGTTCTGGTTTCTGGGCATCACTCAGCATCAGGTCAAGCCTTACACCACCCACCTCATCAAGGACCTCCACTTTTTCCTGCAAGTGCTCATCCAGCTGTACCACCGTATCCCTCACAAGCCACACATCATACCACTTTGGGACCCGGACCCCAACACCAGCCTTCCGGAACAGGGCCACATTGTCCATTACCAGTTGCAGGTCCTCATCTACAGCCCCAAGGACCAAACAGTATTCCAACACCTACTGCTTCAGGGTTCTGTCCTCATCCTCATCCTGGCTCTGTGGCCCTGCCACATGCGGTGCAAGGACCTCAGCAGGCATCACCAGTGCCTGGACAGATTCCAATTCACAGAGCACAGGTGCCACCAACATTTCAAAACAATTACCACGGTTCAGGGTGGCATTAAAATGGACTCCAATAACATTTTTTAAAATGTTCTGTAAGATAAACTGTATATTTCATATGTACCTGTTAAGGTACTTTTTAAAGCTTGTACATGAAACTTTGTATAAAAAAACAAAAACAAAACAAAAAAACAAAACAAAACCAAACACCAGTGCTCTTTCATTGTATCTTTCCCATTTTTGCTTTTTACACTTCCTTATGAAATGTGCTCTTAAGCCAGCTGTAGGTATCTTTATTTTGTAAGTGAACATTCCAACTGTTTTTCTGACCATAGATCTGATGCTTCATGACCTTTAAATTTCATTGTTGCAGTTAAATTCATTTAGTGAATATTTTCTGTATTATTTTATACATATGCATTAAGTATACAGCTAAAGAAAGCACTAAGGATTTTCTTTTTCTTTTTCTTTTTTTTATGGTCAGCCGTTCGAGTGCATCTTAGGTCTGAAAATGCAATACAGGTTTTTATAATTTGGTGTGGACATGGCTCATTTTGTTTTATCAGTTTTTTGCAAGCAAAATGTAATTTAATGTATAGATAATTTCTAGTGTCTCCTGACAGACTGTAAATACTGCATTTCTTTTGCGTATATAAGTGCTTCCCGCCCTTTTCCTTTGGTATATAGCATTGTACATATGGCGAGTCTTTTGCAAAAGTGTGATCTCTGTGAAAGTAGTACAGTACATGACCTTTCCTTTTTATTTCAAATATGCTGTCACATTGAAGCACTGGTTGGGCATTTTAATTCATGTTAATAAACCACAATTATGTCAGTTTTACTAAATTGTTCTGTACAACTTCTGAGATTGAGGTCTGCTTAATGATTTTACAAAAGTTACGATTTTCAAATACAATTTGTAAGTAAAGAACCATCCATTTTCTTCAGTGGCTGCTCCCTCGGCTGCACTGCAGGCAGCCAGGCTGGGCGGGTCCCCGGGCCTCTCTATTGCTCGCCTTTCCTTTCGGAGCATGAGTCAGTCACAGGAAATTAAACAGCCACACTCTGTGACTTAGCCAACAATCTAAGAATCTAACATTCTAATACGACATCAATCCACATTATCAATGCATTCCATACTGTACAGTTGCACACTGCAGTTTAACGAAATTTGAAAAGGAGTAATTTACTTAAAACATGAGATTTAATTTGTACAGTTTAGAATATGACTAAAATACCTCCACTAAACAAAACATATGAAAATGTAATGTTTAATACTAGCCTTAGGACTTTTTTTTAAGCTGTAGAAAATAGATCTCTTTAAACAAAACCAAGGGGGAAAGGAAAGGTATTACTCTGAAATATGTCAAATAGAATGAAGAGGGTTTCCGTGAATATTTTATGACTGAAGAAGATACATCACTTGTGACTGTTTTTTTAATTATCAGCTTCTGCTGTCTACCTAGAAGTGGCCCTATTCACCACCTTCCAAACACATGACACAATCAGGCCCAGTCTATACATTTTATGCATCAGGAAAAAAYATCAAATTCTAAAAATTAGATTTGGTAGTGACTTAAATCATGTTTTATCATTTAATTCCCATTTGAAAATTAACTGATGGTATTCAAGAATACAGGTCACTTAGGACTTGAACTAATCTTCAAGTGTTTGAGAGCAGCAGTCACCTTGCCGTCTTTGACTTGCCAATGTTCTCCTTAGAATTAGTCTGAAAACTGGATAGGTTCACATTGTCCATCCTTGACAGTTTCAGACAGACCAAAGAAACGGCAATATTCATCCTTAAAATCACTTGTCCACAGACTTTCAAAGTAACCAGCTATGTAAGTAATTCATAATGAACGCTCTTGTGCAAACTGAAAGACATCAACTATAATCTTTAATGGACACACTCTACAAACTTTTAATTCAGAGAGAAAGTGTGTGTGTGTGTGTGTGTGTGTGTATGTGTGGTGGGAGAGGGTTGGCATGCCTAGGTAGGTGATCTCTAAGTCCTTGCCTCACAAAACAAGTAGAAAAGAAAAATAATCCAAATGTGTTTTCTATTCCAATGAAAATTTTTTGGTTTTTTGTTTTTTTACTCATACCTGTTAAGTTATGCATGGTGCAGGGAATATGGAAAAACAAACAGATCTCACCTAAAAAGTATACTGTTTTTAAACTCCTTAATGCTTTTTCTCTGAATGGTTCTACCTATTTTTAGATTAGCTATTTCTGAATCTGTTAAAGTCACATATGAGACCCACTACTTGTAATTTTCCATGAATATTTCACAGGGTCTTTTCACTAAAGAGACTGAGTTGGCTATAATGTTCCAAATAACCAATGGTTCACTTTAAGCTTTGATTCTTTTCTTCCTAGGTTTTTGGTACAGGATCTCCCACCTTGGGAGGCCTGGAACTTATGCAGACCAGGCTGGCCTCAGAGATCTTCCTGCCTCTGCTTCCCAAGTGCTGAGATCAAAGGAATATACCACAACACCCAACCCTTACATGTATTCTTTATCATCATGCTACCAAGAATCTGATATAACCATATGGTATCCAATCACAAAATTGTATTCTAGAACTCCTTGTATATTGTAAACTAGTTAGGGTATTAATAGAAGATTAATATTCTAGCTTCCTTTTCCAACTTGACATTTCTAACCACATTAGACAAACTTCATTCAAATGGTAAAAGTTCTTTCAGAGGTAGGGAAAACCTAAACATACTCCGTGGTTTTTATAGGAATGTTTCTATAGAAATTATGACTTTAGAGCCACCATCTGCCTTAGGCTCTATAAGGAAACCCACAGCCTCATTAGAAAAACACAGCATGCATAGCTTATGAATGAGTGGCATCAATCTCACTACAGTGTATGATATAATAATGCTAACCCCTGAGAGGGATATGTCTTGTCCCCGGAGGGAAAGATTGGTGGAGAAGGGGGAGGAAACCCTTGCACTTTTGATTAAACATTGATAAAAAGGAACACCCACATTGTATAGATAATGAAGCCATAACTAAAGCCTCATTCATAAGACCCATTCTAGATCCTTTAGCTTTGTTGACACTCTACCGAGAGCAAATGTATGTTGATTCTCTCTCTTCAAATACAGGGCAATAACCAAGGCAATGTCTGGAAAAACACCCCAAAACACTTTAATTTTTAAGACAAGTGCAAGCACCCCAAACAAAGGATTATTGTTACAACACTTGTTAGCTGTTCACAATCTAATTATTGCAAAGGCATATGAATAAATGTTAATGGACAAAGTCAAGAAAAACGAGGCACCTTAATGAATAAAAATTTTTTAAAAAAAGACATTCAATCCACTGACTTCTAAAAGAGGCTAAATATACCTCCTATGTTACATTCTAAAATAGTATTGCCTACTAATAATGGTTTGTATCCTGGATTCTACAGTTAATTTTAAGGAAATGCATAAACTAAAACTGTATGCGGTCTACAAAGGGGAACTGACCTTCTCATTCATGGGAAGTAACGAAAAGGCTAGCGAGGGGGGCTGTGTAGCGAGGGGGGCTGCCTACAGCATGGCATGGACGCGGTTCTGCTGCCTCTAAGCTGTGAGGAGTGCTCTGTCCACTGCGTTGCAGACTGTATAAGCCACACCTTGTGTTTTAAACAAACACGATCATGCTTTTCCAAAAATATATTATTTTTTTCATTCYACACACTGAACATATTTCTCTTGTCCACTTTAGTCTATGTATTTAACTTACAGTGCTGGTGAGAGGCGTCATTATATGGGATTGGGCCATCACATTTTAAGTGGAAATGATACTTTTAACAGAGTTTTTAAAATAGGCAAAATACAAATGGAACTGCTAGATTACAGTGTCAAATTTTTAAAGTTTTTCTCCCTTTAAAGTGCCACAGAGGGCATGGCATCTAATCCAGAACCACTTGGGCTGTCATGGAATGAAAAGTTTGCGCAGCTTCTTGAAGCAGTGGAAATCTGCAGCATGCAATGTAGGCTAAAAAGCACTCAGGACTGGGCAGCTTTTCTGCATGTGAATCCTCACCCCCTATTTATGCAAATTAATAGTTACATACACTATAATACAGGAATGATTTCCCTTAGCCTGAAGATAAAATTGTACATTTCCTTGCTCTTTCTTGGTTCCAACTTATAATTTCTTAAGATTGTAAATTATATAATACTCAGCTAAAATATGTCTTCATAAATAGTTACAGAACCTGTCAAAACACAAAGGGGAAAGTACTTTTTGCTCAAAAAAAAAATGACATTTGAATGTCACACAACACAAGAAACAATGCTTAGAGACATGTTATTGTTTCCAGAAGAAAATGGCCAGTAAACTACTTAGCTGAAGACAAAGACCACCCTCCCCGGACCATGGTGCCCAGGAAGCAAAGTGTCAAACGACAGTACCTCAACGCAAAACAAAGGTCTGAGGGTGGAGCCAGCTCACTTGTAATCCTGTTAAAGAATGAGAGCCACTGTTTAGGTCCAATGTACTGGGAAAAATTTGCTAGCTCAGAACGCTATATTTGTAGAATCTGCTAAGAATTCAACCACGGATGTCGAAGGCATTCGCCAGCTGAGGCTCGCTTTTCTGGAACCATCTCTAACATTGGGATCAGGAAATCTGTAAACTGTGCAGCATCTTCATGGGGCCAGCCATACTTTTCCACAAGTACATCAAAGAGGCTCCAGGGCTTCAGCTTGGTGATGTGCCGCAGTTCTCCTGGAGAGACAGAAGCACAGGTCAGAGAGCTCCTGCACATCTTAGGATTTACTTGATCCAGACAGACTTTTTTTTTTCACTGAAGCAGGCAATTGCTCTCTCAAAACCTTATGGAAACAACAAAGAAAGCTAGCTTTTTCCCTCTAAGCAAGTCTCATTGAAGAGCTAATGGCTGAGTCAAAGCAAGGTAGGTGGATGTAAATGGATTAAGTCTGAACAAATCAGCTCTGGGCTTCTTGAGATGCAAAAGCACTGAGAACATCTACTTCCTGCTGGCTTAGGAAACSTGTATGATACATACTATTTGAAGTTATGTTACTGTATTTTACCTGGGAAGAAAAGGAAGGCTGCTTCCATCTCTGATGGCACACACGTCCACGGGGCTAACAGGTACACAGCTAGTGTACTTACAGAACAAAGTAACTTTGTCTAAATTTAAAGAATCAGCTTCAAGAAGCTACTACTAGCAACCCAAAACAACTAATTTTTATCTCTACTCATTTGTTGTAAAACATATGACCTCAAGGACAATTTCTTATAAAACCTTAAGTTTAAAAAAGGTTCTTAGCCGGGCAGTGGTGGCCCACGCCTGTAATCCCAGCACTCTGGGAGGCAGAGGCAGGTGGATCTCTGAGTTCGAGGCCAGCCTGGTCTACAGAGTGAGTTCCAGGACAGCCAGGGCTACACAGAGAAACCCTGTCTCAAAAAAAACCAAAAAAAAAAGCTATTTTTAAGTCAAACTGTCAGATGAGGATAACTCTCACTTCTGTGTGGAAAATGTTCTCAGAATATGTACAGCTGTCTACTGAGTGGTCCTCTTGGGCAGCCCTCAGAGTGGACCTCTGACTAACAGCTCTTTAGCAGGCCTGCAGTGGCAGGCACACTRCCAGGCGAGGGGAGCCCGGCATTCAAGCCCTGGCACTGCACTGGTGCCTCTTCTCTACATGCTGTAGTAGAACCCAGAAAATACTGGATGACCTGCCTCAGAGACTGGACCATGTCACTCACCTATGCAAACCAATGTAGAACCCCCCCCCACATTCATATTACTAACAAATGTAAAAAGAAAAACAAACAAACAAAAAAGGAATCACAGCAACCCCCCTCGCGCCCCACAGTCCTGTCCTCTCTATATACTCTGCAGTGGCCGTTCCTGTCTGTCCAGAGAATTAGTGCCATGAAACACACAGGATACTGTAAAGAACCTTTTGGAATGGTTTCTGGTTGAAGGAGAGGTAGTAAGCGAGAGCACAGTTAGGCACTGCTTTGAGACTGGAGATCAGATCTCTAAGGCTAATAAAGACACAGACTAGCAATTTTAACAGTTGTAAAACTCAGGTCCAAAGGCTGTTGAGATGGGTAAACAGGGCTTGCTACTAACACTGTGAGCCGGATGATCCGAGCCTGATCATGTAGAAAGGAAAGGAGAACTGACTCCACAAGCTGCTCCCTCACCTCCACATATGCACTGTGGAACACAAACCCCCAAACACACAATACATAAAAGAGCAAAATAATAACAATTTTAAAAATGTTTGAGCAATCTCACTGAAGATATATCCCTCAAACCCCAAGAGTCTAGCTCTGGGGACCTAGTCAAAGGATAAGATCCATGGCTTCTCCCCTCAGTACCCAAATAAGGTCAATATTTAGGGTGTTAGTTAAAAAGCCAAACAATCACAAGAATCATATGGGGTAATGCTATGTAGAAAAAGTCTCAAAGCTATGTTTTATAGATAGTCAAAGACTGACTTAAAAATACTTATGAACATGGAAAATAGGTGCATCAAAACCCAGCTCGGCAGGTGCAAATGCCTCCCAGGTACCTTTTCTAGTAGATCAAGCACGCTAACAGTGACTGTAGACCTCATCGTAACACTTCCAACAGACCGCCATTCATTCACACATGACACTGAAGTAAGTTCTCTGGCAAAAGCAGGAACTTCCTTGACATTTAGTGAATTCTGTCTTGGCATGAATAAGTTTGCAAATGAAGACAAAGGCTGGCAAGCATTGTGCCAGGACAGAAGCGTCTACCGGGGAACCTACCAGCTTTTAGGCTAAGAAGCTTCAATGAACACCACACTAAGTACATCTGTCCCTTTGTACACAGAGAAACCGGCTCCAGGACTGAACCTTCACCAACAATCCAAGGATTGTCCAAAATAAGCTAGCATAGCATTTGAATGTAACCTGTGCCTGCTGCACATACCACACACACACACACACACACACACACACACACACACACACGCACATTACCGTACTCCTTTCCCCTTCTTTTTTTCTTTTTACTAAAGACATGGTTTTCACTATGTAGCCCAGACTAGCTAGCCTGGAATTCACAATCTCCTTGCTTCCAAGTAGACCATAGGCTGGCTACAGGTCTCCACCTGCACCCAGGACACACACCAGTCCACTGTTAACTGGACACAAAATGTGTACCACAGAAACAGTTGTGCTTTACTGTTTGGGGAATGGGACAAAGAAAAGAGTACAAGTTTTTATAAGTGCATTTGTGGTCTGATGCTGACTAAATTCTTGGATGTGAAACAAGGGAAACTGGAAGATTCTCCATGTCACCTGTGGAGACATACACAGTGGGGTGGGGGTGCAGGGGGAACTATAGAGCCCAAGTCTAAACCCTGAAACCCTGGAGACAAGCAGGATACTGAAGGACAGGGGTCTCCTATGATGAGTGACATTCAACGCCAGCTGTGCCCAAATTACCTCCCGACCACGCGTATTGACATGTCCTTGAAATAGAAATGAGTTACATGTTTAAACTTATGTCCATTCCTCAAGATAGTCCATGATATCAATGTAAATATTCCAAAATCTGAGGAAACCCAAAAGTGGAAACTTCCCATCTCAAGACTTTTATACAAGGAATATTCTACTTGTATAATGAAAATTACTTCACATTTATAATAACTAAGTACCAAACTCCTTAAAACCTAAAATCAGAGCTAGAAAAATTTGGCAGTTAAGAGCTCTCCTTGTTTTTATAGAAGATCTAGGCTCAGTTCCCAATATCTACCTGGTGGTTAAAAATCATCTGCAACTCCAATTTCAGAAAATCAGATTCCCTTTTTTGATCTCTGCAGGCAGCAGGCACATATACGATGCACATCAATACATGTAGGCAAACCACTCACAGAAAATAAACCTTAAAAGCAAGAAAAGTGCCGGGCAGTGGTGGCACACGCCTTTAATCCCAGCACTTGGGAGGCAGAGGCAGGGGGATTTCTGAGTTCGAGGCCAGCCTGGTCTACAGAGTGAGTTCCAGGACAGCCAGGGATACACAGAGAAACCCTGTCTCGGGGGGGAAAAAAAAAAAAACAAGAAAAGTCACCTACGACATGTAGGCAGCCTATGGTGAATGCTGCTTTCTGCTGCAGTGTTCGCTCTGCTGCTTGCAAAGACATCTTCCAGCTGTGCACTTACCATGCACTGCCTCAGTGGCTCTGTCCTTCTGCTAGGCAGGACTGTGTGGGCGAGAGGAGTGCTGAAGTAGGCACACTCAAACTGCTCTGGGCCTTTCTCTTTGTTTTCTCTTTCATTGTTTCAGAGTCAACCTACATTCAAAGCTACACGGACGGACGGGCCATCAGTCTCCATCCTTTGAGAGATTCCAAAGACAGTCAGGCCCTCCCTGGGAGGGTACACCTATGCTCCTAAAGCTCTGCAATTCCCACAATTTGTGCAGCTCAGACACTAAAATGATGTGAAAATCTTGAGTCTTAAAATGTGAAACACACACCTTGAGCAGAACAGGGTCAGCATGAAGCCTGCCAGCTCCAGTGAGCAGATCCTCTATCAACAGCCTGCGCAGCTAATCCTGGAGGTTAGATTTAAAACAACCTCAATTTCAGCTTCAATATTTAAATTCAAAATATGGAATACAAAGTGGGTAGGATCACACTATAATTTTGAGGCCAGCCCTTCTGAAATGCGTACAAGACGACCCTGTGGTGGTGTCAGCGAGGAGATTCAGTATTTCTTTAAAACTCACTTCCTATAATCCCACACTCCTGTGCAAGGCCTCCTCACCATCTCGCATCACCTCAGAGGATTAGGATGCTGGCCTCACGTCAGGAGTCTACATTGTTCCATGGAAACTTCTTTACTGCACTTTGACATTGTCAATTGAATTTCATTAAATGTTTACAGTTTTAGTAATGTGCCTTATGTGTATGAGCAGTTTGCTTGTATGCATAATTGTGCACCACACGTGTGCCTGGAGCCCATGGAGACCAGATGAGTGTCTTGAATGCCCTGGTACGTCAATCTCAGTATGAGCCAGTGTGTGGGCACTCGGAATTAAACAGTGGTCCTCCACAGGAACACCATGTGCTCTCAGCTGCTGAGCTGCCCTTCCAGTCTCTGTATTACATCTGTACATGTCTGTTTTATGCATGTGTGTAGAAACACGTGTACCATGAACATGGAAGTCAGCGACCTGTGTAGGAGGTGTTCTTCCTCGGTCCTGAGTCACACTTGGGCTGTCGGGCCTGGTGGCAGGTCTGACCTGCGGGCTCATCTTGTAGGTCCTGGATTCATGAAAATCTTAGGAGCTAAGTGTGTGGCTGGTTTCTGCTCCTTTGTGGGTTCTTCTCTTTTCTACCCTTCACTCCCTCCTCTGTTTTACCCGCTATCACTAAAGACAAGAGAGAGAAGGAAGGGGGGGAGAGATTGATTGATTCTTGAATCTAATTTCTTTCCTTTTGTTTCTTCTTTAAGCACAGGCTAAAGTCATTCCCCTGAGTGATCAACAGCCACCTCTCAGGGCCCTAGCATTAATATAGCCTCTGAAAACTTCCCACAATTCCAAATGTCAGAAAATCGTAGAAGCTCTCTGAAGCTGAAAAACCACATCTCTTCTAGAGAGCACAAGGGAAATCCTAGTCCAAAGCAGCCCCACAGCCCTGCACCTGGGATAAAATGAAAGCACATACAATATTTCTATTTTTAAAGAAACCAAAATTCTAAAATTGTCACTACAAAGTCAGATTTACATCTGTGCACATAGCCAGGTGTATCCCAATGAACTTGATAACCCATTTGGGAACAAGTTTAGGTAACCTATCCCCTCTCAGGCATCAATTTTTGATACAATAAATTCAGTACAACAATGGCTCCATATAGTCCAAGGACACAGCCCAGGAAGGGCCACTGAGGTCCTCGCCAGTCTCCAGGAGCCGCCCCTCACTCCCCGGGGAAGAGGACAAGAAACAAAGCCCAGAGTGGTGCTGGCTTCCTTCTGGGCCACAGTTTAGCACTCTGATTTCCCTGTCTTCATTCTGGGATAGATCTGACTCTGGAGCTCACACTGGCCTTCAACCCCAAAGTGAGTCCCCAGCTTCACCCTGATATGCCACACAAGCACACTCTGAGTTCTTAATGGTTTTAGTGGGTAACGTTAACACCCAAGAAATAACCATCAAATTAACATTTATTGGATATCAGCAGTAACCACACTGCTTGCTCCAAAATCCAGTTTAGATTTTAACTTCTAGTCAAGGAGTGACACAAACTAGCACTGGTTATGCCTTTCCGAATTAGAAGCAAAAGAGAGGTCAGTCGGCTGCACCTGATACTTAATTTTAACACACGAACCCCAGTCTCCTCCTCAGACCAGCAGTGCTGGTGGAAATGTCTTCATTCCAAATGACGAAGAACAGAAAAGGACTCCTAGCAAATGATTTTCTGCCTGTTGCAAGCATGAGGCAAAGCAGAAGAGCGGTTTTACATTATGCTTCCGTCTTCCTCAGTTGGGGCATATTACAAAATCTGAATGGATATAAACTGTCCACTGGGCACAGGTGCATGCCTTCACTCAGGAGAGAGGGAGGCAGAGCTCTCTGAGTTTGAGGCCAGTCTGGTCTACACTGTCCACCGTTTAAAACAAAAACAAACAGCCATATCTCCTCACTCTTAAAGACATACTTTCATGATAAGACTTCCCTCTCCTACTTGCTATAGATTATGTCAAATTCCAAATCTCCTCTGACTATTACAGGCAGATTGCAAACCACCACCAGCCTATACACCCACACTCCGCTCATGTTCAAGATCTCTGGGCTCTTGTGTCCAAAAGAAGGGGAAGTATTCTAGTCACCACAGAAACACCAAAACAAAATTGTCTTAGCCTCCCATTAAAAAGAATGCATAGTACACAGCAGTACAGGCCTGTAACCCCAGCATCTGGGAGACCGTTCCTGTCCTCCACACTATTCCTAGTGCTGTCAAAAAGAACCCAAGCTCTTAAATCCCAAAGGAGAAGTGGTAAAGATAGTTACAGACACATGCCCACAAATGTCCAAGGAGAAGACCCCCCATGTGAATGTGGCCATAATCAAAGTACTGCAGGACAACTATATCTCAATCAGTGTGTGTGTGTGTGTGTGTGTGTGTGTGTGTGCGCGCGCGCACGCTGGACAACTGAGGGTATTTACTTTTGGGGCCTGGAGCTTGACATGGCTAGGATGGCTGGCTTGAGAGGCGCAGGGTTGCAGTGTTCTGTGTCCACAGCACCAGGATCACAAGTGCATGCACCAATACAGCTGGCTTTTTCTGTAAGGACTGGGATGGAGCTCAGCCCTTCAAGCTTAGACAGCAACCACTTCACCAGCTAGAGCTCTCCCAGGTCCTTAAGCAGAATGTAAGGAAGATGTAAACACAACGGAATCTAAGCTGGTAAAACAGGCTCCCAAGACAACAGCACCTGAAGGGTTTTTTGGCATCGGCAGGAGCTTAAGCCCACGTTAGCCTCTAATGCTCAGTGTTGCTGCAGATGGCTCTGAGTCCCCACTGCCCTACTCCCAGCTCTTTCTGAGGATTCATTTTTTAGGGTGAGGGGAGAGACACACTGCTTGAGATATGTTTAAGGGTTGGTACTATCTGCGAACTACTAATCCAGGTCCATGTCCACAGGGCTTCACAGGCCCACACAGTGCCAAAGAATGTAGACACACCCAAGAAAACACCCATGGCCATCCATGAAACCCATGCTGAGGCTGCCTCACAGACACTATGAATAGGAAGAAAAGTCTAGCTCTGTTAGTTTGCAATCTATGCTGGCTCTGGACCCTTGGTTCCCTAGTCTCAGGCTCCAAGGGCTGGGATTACAGGGGTGCCTGAGTCATCAACCCAGCTGAATCTACTTCTCTCCCAAAACTCAACTGAAGTCCTTTCTACAAATATGGGGATCATACTGGTGCTTGGAGTGAAGTTAAGAGGTAGTTGTTTGAGAAAGGATTGCTGGCAGCCTGCTTCTGTATAACGGTTTCACTCTAGACACCAGGTAGTTTCGGATTATCTTGTGAGTTCCTTCTTCAGCAGAATTCCCCAGCTGAAAAGCCTTGATCTTTTCCACTGTTCAAATAAGAATGCACAATTTCTCCTATTGGGAGAAGATCACACTGTGTAAGTACCGTTACCTTTTCTGGTGAAAAACTCCTTGGAATATTTCCCCAACATAGCGTATTTTCGAGGGACTTTCCCCAGAAGTTCAATGATCAATGCTATGTGATCTGCATTGGGAAACATTGCCAGCAAAACAGAAACACACGACAGTTTAATCAGTACCCTGCATGCAGACATGGTTACTGCCCGCACAGACAGAAACGGAGCACGACCTGAATGGCCTTTGTCCAGCTGACTCAGACTCAGAGCTAAGGGCACCCCGCTTTCCCCGGGCACTAGGAAGGGCCCAGTGTACAGAGTGACCAGTCTTCGGCCAACACTTATCCCAGCACAGATATTCTCCTTGGCTGCTTTTGGAATTTGGAAGAACTGCTTTGGTCGCATCAACGCTGCTACTGCAGCTGTTCCATTTCTGTCTGCATCGTGGCACATTTCAAAGAGAAGAGGTACTACCTCTGCGATTGAAGAATTCCCGAGAATATTTTCCAGACAGAGCAAAGTGCCTTGGGATACTGCCTAGCAGCTCTATGATGTGGGCTATGTGGTCTATGAGGAGAGAGCAAAAGGGACATGGGAGTGGGGAGGGAACAGGGAAGGGGGAGGGAGAAGAGGGAAAGGGAAATTAGTAAAACTCAGAAATCAATTCAAATCAACAATGTTTGCAGCACATCCATGCAGGGGGGTCTGTGGGACTGGCAGGCTTCAGCCACCAACTAGAGCACCAACAGTGGCTGACACCAGCACCCCAGGCACTCCAGCTTTGCAAGCGAGGAAGCATGAAGATGGTCAGGTTCACAGAAGGAATTCAAGCCTGAATTCCCTGGTTTTCAACTGAGCTCCCAAACAGGACAGCAAAATGGGCAGCAGAGCTGTGGACAAAGAAACCACAGAGAGGCCCCTGGGACCTCAGGCGGGCCCTGCCCAGTCACTGGCACTGAGAGTGCTTTAAACTCAAARGAAAAGCACCTGAATTTGGTGTTTGAAAACCAAAGCATGGCTCTTTCAGTAAACAATGCAAATAGAACTCTCTAGAAGTTCTGAAGGAGTAGACCCACATCAAGGGACTCAGCAGGCAACCAGCACTCACCTTCATCTCTGGAATAGTCTTCTCCAGAATGCGGTTCGAACAAATAGTCTCCTGTGGCCAGCTCAAATGCCTAGGACAACAGAGGACATGCTGAACACCTCAGAGACGGCGCAGGAGGAAGCCTACATCTGCAGAGGACGACAAGGCAGCCAAAGCGCACCCCAGGACAGGTCAACCCCTAGTTGCCCCCCCCCTGCAAAGTTCACAAGCTGCAGGGGTATTTTTATGTGTCTTCTACTGGGAGAGGGGAGCTATGGCTCTCTTCGCACTACAGCAAGTAGAGCCAAGCGCCCGGAGAGACGGCAACTGCTCGGGGGCCGCACGCTGCAGCATCCACCCAGAGCGCAACAGGCTTGGGTTAGGACTGAAGCAGGCCCATGTGCGCCCCTTAGAGCAAGTGCTGTGCTGCTTTCCCCACACGCCGAAGCGCTGTGGTGCTTCCCCCACACGCCGAAGTGCTGTGGTGCTTTCCCCACACGCCAAAGACCGAGGCCCAGCATGTCTCCACATTGTTCGTCATCATTTCACTCATCTCTGACTCGAGCAGAGGAACACCTGGAAACAAGGGGCCCTTCCCTTCCACCACATGCAGCAAAGCACACCGCAGGCCCTCCTTAGACAGCAGGCAGCACCACACACGCTGCCGCCCACTCCCCAACCCAGCCCATACTTGAGTGTGGAGAGAAGCCCACTCAGCTCACTCCTGAAGCTTCCTTAGCTCAGCACCCCATTTTGTAAGATGTACAAAGGCAGCAATCGCTATTGTGCTGATGATCACTTTGTCTTTTTAAAGATTAACTCCCATTTCTAGTTGTCCCCACACTTAATGCTGCTGTGGTAAAGCCCTCCCTGCTTGTTGTTACTTGTGAACAGGTGGTGGCCATGCTAACACCTCTCCTTCCTGTGGGATGGATTTTCCCATTCCTGCTGAAGCGTCGTCATCACTGCTGCCCCAACATTAGTCCGCTCTTCCTTCTAATGGGCAGGCCAGAGTGTGAGAACACTTCTTGAGATGCACTTACTGGGTTGCAGCTGTCTTTAACTAACAGGGCAGCCATGTCTTTTATTTTTAAAGACATGATTAGTGATTACATGCTGATTGAGGAGGAGAAAAACAAGATAGCAAAACTGTGATGAGCTGCCTGTGTGGTGAGCATAAACTCAGGACTCCTGCCCTGAGGTAGAGCACAGCAACTCAGCACAAGACAGCCTGACTGCACAACCCAGCACTGCAGCTGCAGTGACACACCCTAGGCTGTGACTCTCACCGAGCCACCCAAGTAACATTTAATACCCAATTAACAATCATGGAAGCTGGACCAATCTCTGACAATGAAAAGACAAATTTGGTGCCAATTCCAAGTGGGTGATAATGTTTTGTGTCTATAAAACAATTCAATAATCTGCAAGTCAGGAGGCAAATGTGGAAGCCCTGCTGAGATGAGAGAGGCTGGGAGCAACAGGCACAGCCTGGCTGCCCTCACCCCTGTCAGTCTTGTGTCTGTCCTTCTCATTACAGCCACTTCTCATTGTTCTACAGTGAGGACATCAGACACGCGCTCTGTACAAGGTAATTATTCTGAACAGCACTTGGGTTTCCAATGTAGTGTTTAGGTGTAGAAGGCTATCAATGAAATGATTTGTAAAATAAGAAAGAAAGGGGCTAAAGAGATGGCACAGTAGTTAAGAGCACTGACCACTCTTCCAGAAGTCCTGCGTTCAAATCCCAGCAACCACATGGTATTTCACAACCATCTGCAATAGGATGTGATGACCTCTTCTGGTTTGTGTCTGAAGACAGCTACAGTGTACCCATACATAAAATAAATAAATCGCTTAAAAAAAAAAAAAGAAAGAGGGAGGGAGTGAGGAGCTGGAGAGATGGCTAAGGGGTTAGCTCTGGCTGCTCTGTTAGAGGACCACCGTTCAGGTCCCGCCACCCATGTGGTAGGCTCACAACCATGTGTAGTTCCAGAGGAGTTGATATCATCTTCTGGCCTCCATAGAATCTGCCTGCATGTGGTACATACATATTCATGAAGGCAAAACATCCATATGCATACAATAAATTTTTTTTTTAAAAAAGAGGAGGGAAACAAAAGAATGAGAGTAAGTAGCAGGGGGGAGGGGGTGGGCAGGAAAGCGTGTGACCTCTGGACAGTGATGGGACTCCTCATTATGACTGACAACAGGGCAAGCACACATGACCACAAAACACTGATATTTGTAGGGGGTTGGGAGGGGGGGTCACAGGGTTGTGAGGTTAGCAGCTGTGAAAACAGGAAACATTCCTGCCTTCTACTTACTAAGCTGCTCCTTAAGGCATGTTGTATTATTAATATTCAATATTTTGCAACCTTGGAGTCTTCCTTCTGTTCTGGTCTAGTCCCTTTTTGGGTAAGCAGGTGCCTCTTTCTCTCTGCCTAACCCAGGTCAAGCTGCAYAGTGCTCAATTCCTAGTGAACCATGTGAGAATKAAGTTTGATTCTTATTCTGATCATGGGCAGGACTCCCCATGGACACATAAGGATTCACCCATGGGTACAAGAGCCCATGAATACAAAGAGGTATTCACATACCTCGCACACAAGCTTTGTGTCAATATGCACTACTCATTTACACTAGATGACGCCCAAAGCCATGAACTGGCAAATCTGCTGCTGCCCTTCTTCACGTGGTTGGACTTCTCCTCCTACAAAGGCCAACTCCCCTCCTGGCAGCAGCTGGGGCACACATCACAGCCCAAACCCTCGTGGCTACAATGCAGCCTGTTAGAGATGTACCAGATGTAAACCTGGACAGGCAGTGAGTTCTACACCAGCAATCCATGGCGTTATCCATGCCGGGCATTAGGAGCACGGATATAACCTTAGGGTAAAAAGGGTAGGTGAACACGGCTTCTCTACAGCGTGTTCTCTACGTACAGCAAGCAAGCTCTCAGTCACAACCTTGAAGGCAGGGAGCAAAAACTTATTCTTTTGAAAAATACCTCTCTGATAGCCACTGACAGACAGACATCACTAAGCAGCCCTAGGAGCACTGCATCACCAGAAACAGTCTCCTGAAAGGGGAGGCAAAATGAGACAGAAGCAATATCTTGTTGGTATCTTCTGATGTCTGCAACAAGAACATAGTGAAATGACAGCACTGGGGCCAGCCCTGCACAGGAGGCAGTGACAGCAGGCCAGCAGCGCCACCGTTATCCACACACCTGTGGTGCTGAACTATTTTTCTGGTTTATATCGCCAAAATTAAAAGCCTAAGATTTCAGGGTTCAGAGAGTTCTCAGAGCCTGGTCCACGGCAGCCTTGGCACATGGCCTTCTGTACTGCTGAGGACAGAAATTGGCACACACACACACACACCACACACGGACTCACGCGCAGCGCCCATCTGCTCTCCTCTCCTTCTGACCAGGCCTCTGCCTCCACTTCCCTTTACCCTCACACTGGAAAACAAAAAGCCTGTCCATACAGTTTCCTCAAAAGTCAAAGCAATTGTCACAGGGACCGCGGCTTCTTTCAACCACTAAGAACTGTATTTTTGGTTCTCATTAAAAAGGAAAGTTTTTAATAATTTTAGAATTACTTTCTAGAATTATCAGGACAAGAGTTTAGGAACCCATAGTATTTCATATCTGGCTGTCAGTCATCTCAGGTGATAACGTGACAGAGGAAGAGCATCTCGTCTTTTTCCTACCACCCAGTATTACACTCAGCACAATGTTCTCACACTTGATGCTCTTGCAGAGGGCGGACGCAGGCTCACACCCTAGGATAAACATGGCAGCGCCAGTCCTAGGGGATCAGACACTCTCTTCTGATCTCCACGGATACCAGGCATGCACAATGCATACATACATGTAGGCAAAATACTCACAAACACACTATAAAAATTTAAATGATTAAAATGCTTTTAAATTACAACTAACAAACACAAAATACAGAAAACTGAAAACAATTGCTAATTGAGTTGAACAGGCAACCATCGTATTTATTCTGCCTTCTCTCTCCCATCCCCTCCACCCCCTGTCCTTCCCTAACCTCCACCCCTCCATTAAGAAGCAGCCCATTCATTTAGATACCCAGAGAAAAATTCTATAAAAATTAATACAAGATCTGAGGATGTGACTCAACTGGAAAAAACACTTGCCTAGTGAACCTCTGGGTTCTGCCCTAGAACTGAAATAAAATAAAGAAGGACTAAATAGTATAAGTACGACAGCAGCGGAAGCTATCCGCACACACGCCACCCTTCTCCGTCAAAGAGCAACAAAGATCCCACTGAGAAGAACATGCTAAGCTGGCTGCGATGCACAGTGAAGACACGCGGGTACTGGCT
>BDUI01001919.1:61546-80762 GCA_002335545.1 Apodemus speciosus
AAAAAAAAAAAAAAAAAAAAAAAAAAAAATTAAGTATCCTATTATCTATGGGATGCAGTTTCTATATAAAACATATACCATGTTAAAATGTTAGTACTAAATAAAAGTGGAGGATATACAGGTATTTCTTGAGCTAGACTCCTAATAATCCCTTATGTCCCTCAGTTGACTGTTGTGCTGCCCAGAGGCCCTGGGCCACTGTAGAGAGGACTGACTGCTGAGCCCATGAAGAGCTGTGAAGTGTTAGGAACGGGGGATTCATCTAATTAGTGTGATCTAAAACTCTAGCATCAAGCTGGAAGAGTGATTCGGAAGAAGTCAGGAAGGCATCAAGGAACAATACAGAGATAGAAACCGCAGGCTTCTGAAGCAATATGATCAAGAAAGGCCAGAGCAAGGGAGGTTTGTTTTGAGAAAGGGCTGGCAAGGGTGTCCTAGATTGCTTTCTGTTGCTATAATAAAACACTGACCAAACCCAACTTGGAAGAGGAAAGGGGATACTTGGCTAACACTTCCACATCATATACCATAGCTGATGGGCATCAGGGAAGGGACTCAAGCAAAAACCCAGAGGCAGAAACTGAAACAAAGACCACAGAGAGATGCTTCTTACTGACTTCTTCCCTATGGTTTACCTAACTTTCTTTCTTATACAGCCCAGAGCCACCTGTCCGGGGGTGGTACCACCCACAGTGAGATGAGCCATCCCACATCAATCATTAATTAAGAGCATGTCCACAGCCATGCCTATAGGCCTACTTGATGGAAGCAATTCTTCAACTAAGGCTCCCGCTTGCCAGGTGACTTGTTTGTGTCAAGCTGACCAGAACTACAATATAGGCCCATGATAGAAAAGACGAGCAAGATAGCAGGGTTCTAATTAAGACCCAGAGAGGCCCTGCACCCTGCTGCCTCGCCCGCAGCAGCTCATACCACTGCTCACTCCACTTTCTTCTCAGGGTTCACTTGCTGCTGGGCCTCAGTAGTTAGATCACACAGGGACCGAACCAGCAATGCCACAGAAGCCAGTGGAAATCATGGGCAGGTGCAGATCAGTCACAGGAAGAGCTCAGCAGGCCAAGAACAAGGTAAGAAGAGAAAGCAGGGTAATGCGCACGGACAAAGGCACAGCGGAGCAAGCCCAGGAAGCCCAGGGCTCCTGGGGAGACAGCAGAGCCCAAGCATGAGCTGTTGTCCACTTAACTTATGCCAAGACAAAGCAGGCCAGGCAGCACACAGCACCCCGCCAATCAGCTCTCACAGTGCCCTAGCATTCTTTACACAAAAATGATGAACTCTGAATTCAATAATCTTTCTGCATTGGAATTTTAGATTGCCTAAGTTAGAACTCACTCATTTCAGTTATAAATTCTCTCTCTCTTTTTTAATGAGGATTTCTTTCTGAGGGCTGGAGAGATGGATCAGTGTTGAGATTATCTGCTGTTCTTCCAGAGGACCCAGGTTCAATTCCCAGGACCCACATGGCAGCTCCAACTGTCAGTAACTCCAGTCCCAGAGTATCTGACACCCTCACACAGACATACACACATGCAAAACACCGATGCACATAAATTTTTTCAAAAAGAATTTCTTTCTTTTTAGGCTTTACCCTGCATCTACCTATCGTGGCTCCCCAGAATGAGTGACCAATGATGTGGCAGGTGGAATAAATCAAAAGACCAAGACTCATGAGTTCTTAGCAACACCGTGCTGAGCTGTCCACTGAGCCTAGGCCTCAGACACTGCCAGTGTGTCACAGCAATAACAAGTATAGGCTGAGATACATGCACTGAAACATTTTCACACATAATTTAGTACACAGTATTTGCTTCAATGGTAATACCTCTAGATGTGACCATTACTTCCCTTTAATAGAAAAAGAATTGAGGTACAAGGAGGTTAAGAAACTGAAGTCCCATGGTTAGTAAGTTTTAGTTGGAATTCAGTTTTCTATATTTAAAGATACTGTCCTAAATTATCACATGAAAAATAATGAAAAGCAATAGTAAATTTTTAAATTGCTTTGTATGTGAAAATCAGCTGCAACAGAAACAATAAATGCAGAGAAGATACAGGTCTCCGCCACCTTTGCTCAGAAATGAGACTTTATTTTCTTCTGGCCAGAGTAAGGGTGAGGCATAAGCCAGCACTGCCCAGAGAGCAACACCAAGGCTAAGACACAGCAGGAGAAACAGAGGCGCTGACAGGCAGCCATCAAAGAGGCTGTTCATCAGGCTGCTAAACTACTTGCCATGTGCTATGTGAACACAGGAAGGTTACTCAACTTTTTCACTAAGGGCCAGAATAAAAATCAACTGTGATATTCAATTTTCCCTAAGTTATTTTGCAATTAGCCATATGGCACTTACACCAAAAATATGAGTTTGAAGATAGGACCTCAGGTAGACAAGAATGTAAGAGCTAATCTATACTCTGTTATTATGCTTTATCAAAAACAGGGTTATACAGCCAGGCAGTGGTGGTGCACACCTTTAATCACAGCACTTGGGAAGCCGAGGCAGGCAGATCTAAATTCAAGGCCAGCATGGTCTACAGAATGAGTTCCAGGACAGCTGGGGCTACACAGAGAAACCCTGTGTCAAAAAACAAAGCAAAACAACAACAAGACAAAACAAAACAAACAAAAAGAAAGCAGGGTTGTATAAACAAGGCCAACTCTAAATAAAACACAATGTGTCTCTTGGTATATCTGGCAGCGGACAGGTTTCCCTCCAACAGAGAGAAAGCCCAGAACTCCTACTACCAGCTAGAAGAGGGTTGTTGTCTAGAAAGCTATGAGTTTGGTAATAGTGGAAGGCATTATTTTAACTATCTGATGTCATTCAATAAATATACAATAAATAAATAAAGCCCAGGGTTAGGATTTCAGAGAGTAAGAACAAGCTTAGAGTACAGGATACAGTCTAAAGCATTCTGTTTGCTCTTGAATATGCAAGCATTAAAATGTGAGAGCTGAGGACATCCCTGCGGCTCTTGCCCGTCCTCCACTCCCGCCCTGTCTGCCACAGGTGTGCCCCTACCCAGAGCAAGCAGACGGAGATGCAAACAGGCACTTACTTTTTGGCAAATCTCCAGTACTAGAGGCTGAAACTGTCCTGCTTCTGTCATGGGACGGACTGCTTTCCTCCTGCTCAGTAAGTGGTGACCCCTCTGAAATCACAGAGCCACAGGCCACAGGTTCTAAGGGCCCAGAAAACAATGGTGTGGGAAACTCTGCACTCTTATGTTGTCCRTTTGGCAATTCACCATTGACTTGTTCATAGGAGCTGCTATAGGTGTAGTCACTCTCTGCACTCGGTCCATCCAGGTTGTACTCCTCCGGATTCGCRCAGTCRTCCTCATCCTCCTCTTCCTCCTCTAGCTGCTGCTCTGGTGAAAATGGGCCATTTTCAATATGGCCGTTGGCCTTAGGGGACTCCATCCATGTAGGGTCTATGTTTGCAAGTTCCTGTTCAACATCATCTTCATCCTTCTCGGTGTTTTCCTTCTCTGCATCTTCTTTCTCTTCCTGGTCTTCGACTTCACCTTAAAGAAGATGGGGTTAAGATCAGGAGTCGTGGCTCTCCCTCACAGCAGTCCCAGTCAGGACTCACACCAACACATCTGTTTCTTAATATTTTTCTAGTTTCCTTTTTCTGAGACAAGGTTTCTCTGTGCAGCTCAGGCTGTCCTCCTGCCTCTTCCTCCCAAGTGCCGGGATCAAAGGCTTGCACATGCACCACCACACCCAGCTAAGGGCCACTTCTAACGTATCTCAGAACATGTCTTTTGTTTGTCAAGGCAAGGTGGCTTCCAAAATCTTGTTTCTGCCTATTTAATAATGAGCCCTCTAATCAGGGACAAGTTAGCTGGGGAGGGGGGATTATAAGTAAAACTGGACTTTCACTTCAATCCCTTCTTTCTTTTTTTCAAAGAAGATTACCATACCTGGTCTTTAAGATTCTCACTTGAAACTGTATGTATGTGTGTGTGAACACACTCATCAACCCCTTGCAGCTGGAGTCCTGAGCGGCTGCAAGCAACATCACACTGGTGATACTGGCAACCAAACCTGGTTCCTCTGCAAGACTACTGATTCATCTCTCCAGCCATTAACCCTTCCTTCTGCTATTTCAGAATAAGATCTGTGCTGCATTAAAGTTAGGCAAAGGGTTAATCACAAAATAAAGGAAGGGTCATGATAACACTAACATGTTTCTCAAACACCCCCTGCCCCTCCCCCGCCTTTCAAAAACCTACTCGGGCAGACATTCTGCGAATGCATCTGAGCTGCTGCCCACAATCTCCAACAAGAAGCTAGAGAAGTGGTGCTTAGTACCTACGGCGGCGGCGGCGGTGGTGGCGGCAGCACAGATGCTCTCAGATGCTGTGGCTCAGAGCTGAGCCCCGTGTGCAGCTCGCACACTCCCAGCGGCCCTCCCTCCTGCCCCGAGCTGTACTGACCATTGTCCTTTGCCGCCTCCTCCTCAGCTGTGTCCTCTAGCTCGGCCTTCAGCGTCGCCTCTGGCTGGCGCTCTCCGTCCTGCTCGCCGGAAGCTTCCGCAGAGGTGATGTTCTCTAGGATTTTCCTTTCAGCTTCCCGCTCCAATTCCTCAATCTCCTGGAGTCGTTTCTCCAGCAACTCAGCCTGTCTCTTCTGTTTCTTTTTCAGCTTTTTCTTTTTGTTTTTAGATATTTTTCCTATCTACAACACGGTAAGAAAGTATGGGTCAGGTGGGAGTTGACACTATGAGTCAGAAAAGCATTCTTGAAAACACTACTCAGGACTTAAGTGTTGACAACATGTAACTCCAACTGCGCTTTCCTACAGCACACACGGTCATCCTCACGGCCCAGCAGAAGAGCCGGCTCAGGGCAGGACTGTGCTCATACTCTGMATCTGCCCCTAACTTCTAGGAGAAAAGTCTCGGAGAGCTGAGCACGATGACATATCTCGAGTTGAGCGAGAGTCTTCTCTTGCAAACTCTCCCTGCTGCTGCCTGTCTTCAGAGTCATTTTCACTCCTGAACAACAAAAACAAACACCTGCCAAAACAGCGCTGAGCCTGAGTTTGGCTCTGATACTAAACTGTGAACAACAGCCAATATACCATGAACTTGCAGAAATAAGCAGATAATACAAAATCACAAAAGGAGAAGCCACAGCTTTACCTGCCTCGCTAAAGTACGAGGCCCAGAAAGGCCCAGCACGAGGGCCTGCCTGCCAAACTCCGCAGACCCGCAAACCCAACCCGAGTCGGGGAGGGCTAGGAGAGTGATGTGCACTGCCCTGTAACAATGCATCAGACCTGAAACTTGTCTTCCAAGTCCACTACTCAGTGATTCGACAGGATAGCAGAATAGATAATGCTCATTCTCATTTGAACAGATAGCTATAAAAAATTAAAATGGTTTTTGGCAAAACAGGATACTTGGAGGCCAAGTCATTTAAAAAATATTCTGGAACAATTATATTTTAAACTTGAACTAAAACCTTGTAATTCACCGAGCTTGGCCAACAGCAGCCAAGAGAGCCCGGGAGGAGAGGGAGGAGACTGGCTTTGCAGCAGCCAAGCAAACTCCCTTTTGACTGTAACATTTGCTAATGTTAGCTCAGGCGTGAGCAGCCCCTCTTGGTGTGCTGAGTGCATATGTAGATACTTACAGGCTTTTGCTGCGGAGCCGTACTCACTAAAACAAAACAGAACAGAATAGGCATTCAGAGGAAACAGGCACCTTTGAGTAATTTGATTTGCAAAATGAAATAATACTGTCTTTTAATATCTACTCAACTTTGAAAAACTTTAACCTCAGAGATTGCTAAAGATAGGAATCTAGAAAAAGTTTATGCAATTCAAACAGTGTGCAAGGCCACAGGAGAAGCTATGCACATGAGCCACCTCTCTTGCAAACAGCCTCTCTCAAAGCACTCACAAACTGAACAGAGGAAAGAAAAAGAGAAATGGAAGAATTTACCAATCAGTCACAGAACCAAACATGTTTTGCAAACAAGGCAAAAAACATGTTAGATGAGAAGATAGTTTGAAAACTACTGGGAAAGCACCACACAAGTAAACCAAACCACACAGCACAGCACACTGCCAGGGCTTGAGAATTCAGCCCGGCAAGCAYCAAAAGCTTCGTAAACTGGTTGCATGAGCTGATATGATAACATCACAATGGTAGTTGTGATGAGCCGACAGCACCTCTCTCTGGAGCCCAGAGGGAAGCACAGCCAGCATTCCAGTCTCCCTGACGAATCCTGTCAACTTTACAAGAAAAACTAAGCTAACTCTCAAGTCCCTGTTCCCCTTCCCGGCTCCCCACCCTAGAGCTTCCACAGCTAATACCAAATGTATCGATTAAACTGAGGTGGAGACAGCTATATTAGTTTAGGACAAGAAAATTGTTATGAAACCTAAATCAGAAAAAAAAAATCAGAAGACTGCAGATAGGCTACAAGAAAACTGTCCTATATTCTCCACAGACACAGGGACCACACAAGCGCATGCTCCTATAAAATGAAACAAGAGATAAGAACTCACACAGGGCAAAGGTAAGGTAAGACAAAGAGTTAAAAAAATTAACTCAGCCGCGCACTGGGGGCGCTGTCTTTAATCCCAGCACTTTGGAGGCAGAGGCAGGTGGATTTCTGAGTTCAAGGCCAGCCTGGTCTACAGAGTGAGTTCCAGGACAGCCAGGGCTACANCAAAAGCTTCGTAAACTGGTTGCATGAGCTGATATGATAACATCACAATGGTAGTTGTGATGAGCCGACAGCACCTCTCTCTGGAGCCCAGAGGGAAGCACAGCCAGCATTCCAGTCTCCCTGACGAATCCTGTCAACTTTACAAGAAAAACTAAGCTAACTCTCAAGTCCCTGTTCCCCTTCCCGGCTCCCCACCCTAGAGCTTCCACAGCTAATACCAAATGTATCGATTAAACTGAGGTGGAGACAGCTATATTAGTTTAGGACAAGAAAATTGTTATGAAACCTAAATCAGAAAAAAAAAATCAGAAGACTGCAGATAGGCTACAAGAAAACTGTCCTATATTCTCCACAGACACAGGGACCACACAAGCGCATGCTCCTATAAAATGAAACAAGAGATAAGAACTCACACAGGGCAAAGGTAAGGTAAGACAAAGAGTTAAAAAAATTAACTCAGCCGCGCACTGGGGGCGCTGTCTTTAATCCCAGCACTTTGGAGGCAGAGGCAGGTGGATTTCTGAGTTCAAGGCCAGCCTGGTCTACAGAGTGAGTTCCAGGACAGCCAGGGCTACACAGAAACCCTGTCTCAAAAAACAAAAAATAAACAAACAAGAAAATTAACTCAAACATCATCCTAAGCAAAAGTCATTTTCAACATCCAAACTCCTAAGAGAAAGTTCCTAATGTGTATGCACACATCAACCTCACGGCCTTCCCCCAGGCAGACTGAAGCACTGAGGGCTCAGCCCCTCACCTGCAGACCCAGAAGGAGGAGGGGCACCTGCTTTCTGCCACTCGGTGGCTTCGGCCGCCATTCTTCGCACATAAGCATCATCCACACACATTAAGATGTTTTCCGGCTTTATGTCGGTGTGAATTATCTTACACTTACTGTGTAGATAATCTAACCCTTGAAGGACCTGGTCAGAGTAAAGTAAATCAAAGAAAGGACCTATTAGTACTTTATTTTGTTAACTTACTTATTCACAAAATATGGAATTTTTCCATATGTAAAATGGAATATAATTTTATAAGCACAGACATTTATGAAATCTCTTCATAGGCAACCAATGTGCATTACTTTAGAATTCAATTATGCATACAGATGTAATGCCTTTGATAAAAATTTTATACGAAAATAAGTCCAGGCTTGAGGGCTCTGACAGAGGACTTAGATTCACATATATCTCTAAGCACAGCTCCAGTAGATCCAGTGTCACTTTCTCACCTCTGCAGACACACACAGTGCACATACCCCACACAGGCAAACATTCATACATCGAAAATGAAAATGAGTGCATCTTTTAAAATATCAAATTACATTACCATGCTTAGTGATATGATACTACCTAATTCAGAACATTTGCTCATGCCATCAAGAAATCCCACAAGCATGGGCAGTGGCTTCCTGTCTCCCTCCAACTCCAACAGACCTAAATACGAAGCTATGTGCCTGTCTCATATAAAGTGGTCTCTGTGTTTGGGGAAACACATCCAATGTATATGCATCTATGTGCAAGTGACTGGAACCAGATGTCAACAGTAGGTGGATTCCTCAATAGCTCCCACCCTCCTCTCCACTTTTTTTTAAAATAAAAAATATGGGTTTTTCTTACTGAACCTGGAACTCACCAATACAGTTAGAACGGCTGCCCAGCAAGCCTCAGGGAACTTTTTGTGTCTGCCTCACCAGTTCTGGGATTATAGACACACATCAGCACGCTGGTGTTTTGTATCTAAGGGCCTGGGTTCCAAGTCCCAGGAGCCTACTCTATAAAAGGCCACCCTAGTCCCGAGTGCTTGTTTCTAACTGGCATCATAACTGCGCCTCATGCTGGGTAGCACACATCAGTTATTTACTTCCCTTATTGCTGAATAATATCCCCTATATAGACATATGGCGCTCCTTAAGGATTTATTTACTGTATGTGTGTTTTACCTGCATGTATGAATGGGGCACCACATATATGGCCGGAGTTAAAAATGGCCATAAGTCACCATGTAGGTTCTGGGAAACTCAGGTTCTTGGCAAGAGCAGCAAGCACACTTGACTACTGAGCCACAGTCTCCAAATGACATTTTTTCTATTCATTCGTTCAACTGGAATCTCAACTCCTTGTTTCTATTCCTTGCCTATCAAAAGCTGTATTTCCATACACATCCATGTGCAAGCTTTTTTTTTTTAAAGATTCATTTATTTATTATATGTAAGTACACTGTAGTTGTCTTCAGACACTCCAGAAGAGGGCATCAGATCTCATTACGGATGGTGGTGAGCCACCATGTGGTTGCTGGGATTTGAACTCAGGACCTTCGGAAGAGCAGTCAGTGCTCTTAACTGCTGAGCCATCTCTCCAGCCCCATGCGCAAGCTCTTATGTGGTCATTACTGTCTTGCTTTTTGTGGTTACATACTCAGGGGAGAAAGGCCGGGCTACACGGCAACTACAGTCAGCCATCTTATGAAATGCCATATTGCTTAATGTACAGTATAAGCTATGTTTCTAATTTCCTTCATGCTCACCCAAAACTATTATCTTTTTAAATTTTCTCTACTGGGTATGAAGCTGTATGTTGGGTTTGGCTGCTTTTCAGGTTTGTTTTTGTTTTTGAGACAGGGCCTCACTATGTTGTCCAGGCTAGCCTTGAACTTTTGAGTTCAAGCAAACCTTCTACACCTTACGTTTATTTTCAATGCTGCAGAAAAAGGAAAATTTTATTTAAATAAAAAATACCCTTAGGTTCTATACAACACTACAATATTAAAAAAAAAAAAAAAAGCAGCAGCAGCTGGGTGTGGTTATGCTCTCCTGGAATGACAGCACTCAGGAGCTAGAGACAGGAAGACCAGGAATTAAGCATCTTCAGCTAGTTAGTGAGTCCACAGCTACTCTGCGCTTCATAAAACACCAACTTTAAAAGAAAATCTGAATAAAAATACTTAGAACACCAAAGCTTATCTGGTGCCAGCTGACAGGAAGGTAGAGCCAATGCCTTCTGGAATTATCCCCATTGAAGAGGAATCCTTGAAGTAATTTCCAAAACTCAAAATCTATTTTGAAAATGTTTCCAAGAACTAGTAGCGCCATCACTCAGGCTCCTTGTTTATGGGGATAATTACTGTAATGTCAGGCTGAAGACACAGCCCGGCAGTTAGAACATGTGTCACTTTGGAAGCAGGCCCAGGGTCAGTACCAAGCACATAACAAGTTACCTAGTTAAATCCAGTTCTGGGGTTCTAGTGATCTTTTGTGTCCTCTTTGGGTACTTTATACACATTTACGCAAAATAAATAGAATAAATCCAAACAAAACAAATAAGAAGAAAACATTTTTTTTTTTTTTAAGTAGAACACTGGGAAATGGCTGCAAAAACAATCTTTCCAGAAGCCCAGCACAATAGTTCTCAGGGACAATACAACAGTGTTACAAAGTGAAAGGAGCAAACGTCTTAGCAGGAAAATCTAAGCAGAGGTGATTATGATTACCTCTTAACCCATACGAAAGAAGCATTGCCATCCACAACGACATTGAAGCTGTTTTATGGAGTTTTAGCAGCGCACCAGCCCCAGGCTATGTACTATTTGAGATGTCTAACACACAACGTCTTCAGGGTGCATACAGTACTCACAGTAAGAGGGAATGTTCAAAAAATTCCCAAAATAAATTCCAGGAGCAGTAAGTGTGATCTGATAAGCTACTGGTGAGTTGTTAGTAACCATAAAATGAACAAAAGAAAACATTATACTAAAAAAAAAACGACTTTTTTTAAAAGTAAAAATATTTACTGTTCAATGTTACCTTGGGTTGGATGTGTAGCCAGTGGGAAAGCACTTACCTAGTGTCTAAGACCCTGGTCAATCCCTGGTACCACACACACAAGAAAACCACCACCACCAAACAAACCCCGAAAGCCATGATGTAAAAAATAAATAAATAAATAAATATCAAAGAATCCCTAATTAAAGAAAACTTAAACTGGGCTGCAGAGATGGCTAATTCCCCAGGCTGAGGACCACTATCTGGACCCCTAGAAAGTCACGTACTTGTCAGACAGCTACAGTAGCCCCTCCGTGACTCGCAGGCAGACTACAGAGATAAGGCACCTTAGAGTCCTAGTTTTACCGGAGCAATCTCGACTCGTATCCCCAGAGGATATGAGTTCATATCCCCAGAATTGTAGAATACAATGAGAAGCAAACTGGGAATAATTCTCTATACTACATTCTAATCCTGAGGGCAACTGGGAGACTTTATTTTTCTCATACTTGAATATTGACAGCAGAAGTTGGGCTTTTGCCCGACTCTTCATTGGAATCAAACTAATGAGTCAGGATGGGAACCCCAACAGGCAGCCAGATGCACTGGCACACTGCAATGGCCCTTAATTTACATACTGATTACTGGTGAGAATGCAGTGAAATACTGAGAGTTTAGCTTCCATAAGCCCAGAAAACTTCTGACCAGAGAATCTCAAGTGTCAGGGCTTTCTTTGTCTCCAGCACAACAGAGAGAACAAATCCTACCAAGTGACTAYGAAGGTCACCATGACAAGTCTGGGAGACTCCCGTTACAGTGAGCGCAGTATTGTGCAGCTCAGAGAGAATGGGACTGCCACGCTTCTCGAGGATGGCACGGAGCAGAGAGAAGAAACAAGACTGACTCCTCCAGAAACCAGGACGCTTCTAGGAGTCTTGAGCTAAGAACTCAACATTTGAAGAAATTTAAGTTAGCATAGAATCACAACACTTCGAAACAGGATAAAATCAGAAGAACACCGCAAAATCCACATCTGTAAAATGAGAACTTCAAGTCTGAAGCTCAACACAGCCCTGAAGCAGTCACAATTATAAGTGTGGGTGAGGCAGTGTCAACGGGCAGAGCCGAGACCTCCTGCTGGAGCCCTCCTCTTCACAGTGGCCTTGGCAAGGCCCTGGTAAAAACTCAAGACCACAGAACTCTTTCTTTGTAGTTCCAGAGAGTCTCACTCAGCTGTTCAGGCAGGCCTGGAACCTTGATCCTCCTGTGTCCACTGGGATTAAAGGTTCATACGACTTCATCTAGAAAAACAAACCTGGTCTGTGCCCAGAACTGATCCTGTGCCACAGTGCTCCGTACCTAGATACCTTTGGGAGAGAGCTGGTCTCCCAGGAGTGCCAAGACACTTGTGAGCACAGTAAAGACCACCACTTCTGTTCAAATTCCTGGCCCAAGAGGGAACTGTCCAAAGCCTCAGGACAAGAGAACCAAGGAACAGCCAGGGACAGGATCCTTCTAGTTAGAGCTGAAGTGCATATTCCCAACTTAAAGGGCCAGTAAATATCTTCAACTAAATTATAGAAGAAAATTTCCCTAACCCAAAGAAAGAGATGCCCATAAACATACAAGAAATCTATAGAACTCAAAATAGATTGGACCAGAAAAGAAATTCCTCCTGTCACATAATAGTCAAAACACCAAATGCATGAAACAATGAAAGAATATTAAAGGCAGTAAGGAAAAAAGGTCAAGTAACATATAAAAGAAGACCTATCAGAATTACACCAGACTTCTCACCAGAGACTATAAAAGCCACCAGAGCCTGGGCAGACCTCATACAGACCCTAAGAGAACACAAACACCAGCCCAGGCTTCTATACCCAGCAAAACTCTCGATCACCACAGAGAAACCAAGATATCCCATGACAGAACCCAATTTACACAATATCTTTCCACAAATCCAGCCCTACAAAGGATAGTAGATGAAAAATGCCAACACAAGGAGGGAAACTACAACCTAGAAAAACCAAGAAAGAATTCTTTCAACAAACCCTAAAGAAGATAGCCACACAAACAGAAAAACAATATCAAAAATATCAGGGAGCAACAATCACTATTTCTTAAGATCTCTTAACATCAATGGACTCAATAAAAAGACACAGACTAATGGACTGGATATGTAAATAGGACCCTGCATTTTGCTGCATACAGGGAACGAACCTCAGGGTCAAAGACAGATACTACCTCAGAGTAAAAGGCTAGAAAACAATTTTCCAAGCAAATGGTCCCAGAACACAAGCTCGAATAGCCATTCTAATATAGAATAAAATCGACTTTCAACCAAAACTCATAAAAAAAAAAAAAGATAAGGAAGGAAACTTCATAGTCATCAAAGGAAAAATCTAAGAAGAACTCTCAATTCTGAACATCTATGCTCCAAATGCAAGGCCACCCACATTCATAAAAGAAACTCTACTACAGCTCAAAGCACACATTGCACCTCACACCACATAATAGTGGGAGACTTCAACACCCTACTCTCATCAATGGACAGATGATGGAAGGAACACAAACTAAACAGAGACACAATGAAACTAAGAGAACTTATGGACCAAATGTATTTAACATATATCTACAGAACATTTCATCCTAAAACAAAAGAATATACCTTCCTCTCAGCACCTCATGGTACCTTCTCCAACACTGACCATATAATCCGTCACAAAACAGGCCTCAACAGATACAAGAAGACTGAAATAATCCCATGCATCCTATCAGATCACCAGGGACAAAGGCTGGTTTTTAACAGCAACAAAAACAACAGAAAGCCCACACACACATGGAAGATGAACAATGCTCTACTCCCCTACTCAATAACTTACAAGGAAGAAATAAAGAAAGAAATGAAAGACTTTTTAGAATTTAATGAAAATGAAGGCACAATATACCCAAACTTATGGGACACAATGAAAKCAGTGTTAAGAGGAAAACTCATAGCTCTGAGTGCCTCCAAAAAGAAATTGGTGAGAGCATACACTAGCAGCTAGACAGCACACCTGAAAGCTCTAGAACAGAAAGAAGCAAATATACCAGAGAGGAGTAGATGGTAGGAAATAACTCAGGGCTGAAATCAACCAAGGAGAAACAAAAAGAACTATACAAGGAATCAACAAAACCAGGAGCTGGTTCTTTGAGAAAATCAACAAGATAGATAAACCCTTAGCCAGACTAACCAGAGGGCACAGAGACAGTATCCAAATTAATRAAATCAGAAAGGAAAAGGGAGATAATAACAACAGAAACTGAGGAAATTCAAAAAAACATCAGATCCTACTACAAAAGCCTGTATTCAACAAAACTGGAAAATCTGGATGAAATGAACAATATTCTAGACAGATACCAAGTACCAAAGTTAAATTAGAATCAGATAAACCATCTAAACAGTTCCATAACCCATAAAGAAATAGAAGCAGTCATTAAAAGTCTTCCAACCAAAAAAATCCAAGGACCAGATGCGCTTAGTGCAGAGTTCTATCAGACCTTCAAAGAAGACTTAATACCAATACTCTTCAAACTATTCCACAAAATAGAAACAGAAGGAACACAACCTAATTCTGTCTATGAAGCCACAGTTATGTTCTGTATTCTTCCTTGGAGATGGAACAGTTTTTGTCTAATAAGAAACGTGTCACAATTTCCTTTCATAGAGGACTTCATAACAGATTATTTTCTACTTCTATCATGTTTAATGGTCCAAATAAATTTTACAAATTGGTTGAGTGCATATTACTTTTAGCTTCAGAATATATTATCTATATTTAAGAGGCATTTAACTATTATAAATTATTTTGATGACTTAAAAAATATAAACACTGAGCTGTATATTTTAAAATAAATTTTATTATATTAATAAAAAAAAGAAAAAAGAAAAAGGAAAACAAACCCAACTTTCTCTAAATATGCATTTCCCTCCACCTTACAGTTACAACGCTGCGTTATAGGGTTCTCTGGCTAAGAAGGTTGTTTTAACGGAGCAGAGAGACGGGGAGGGAAGAGACAAACTGAGCGCGTGTGTGTGCGTGCCTGTGTGACTCTATGTGGGGTCTTGGGAGCCACAGTCAGGCCCTCATGCTTACACGGCCAGCACGCTATCCACTGAGTTAYTTCCCAAAGCCCTGAGGGTGGCTTTTTCCAACTGTGGCATATTATGCTAGTGTAGACCAAGGACATGTGACAGAACTCAAAACACAGAGAGCAATGAGCATATTACGCACATATAAATGTTAGTTTACATTGCAATAATAAAATTAATGCTAATTTTAAAATCCAGGGCTTCCGTCTGTAATTGTTTTTATAGACTTACAGAAAATTTACCAAAATTGGAGGTTGCTTTATTTCATGACTGGCAAGCAGACACCGTTACAAAAGTTCTAAACAGTGCAATGGATTAAACAATAACGTTTTAAAACATAAAACACCAACTTCAATCTGAATTATGTAAGAAACTGAAACCTACTTTAAAGACTTTAAGAAACTTTCACCTTTGGTGCATTGTTTAACACACTAGACAGGATGTCAACACAAGTCCCCTTTATTTGAAGTTTAGAAAGACATGGTGAAGCTAGTCATAGAATAGAACCCAGGATTTACAAGGCCAAATAAGAGGAGACATACAAGGCTCCATGACTGAGGCCAGAAAAGCTGTCTGAGCCAAAGTCTGGGATGGGCATACAAGAGTCCATCCAGCCACAGCCAGTGCTTACAGGGTGGCCAGGATGCTGAGACCTGATGAAAGGATCTCATTCAGGCCTAGAAAGCAGCTTGCTAACAGGGCACTTGCTTAGTACCAACAACATCCTGGGTGTGGCTCTCAGAATCACCCAAAAGTAGTTATTCAATTTCTCTAAATAAATAGTGATAGTTATCTAAAATGTTCATGTTCCTATCTTCTCTCTTCACCCAACCCCCACCCCCACCTAGTACTGAGGAGTAAACCCATTAAACACACCGTCTACCACAGAGCTATACTTAGTCCTGGAAAGCCATTCACATCATAAAGACATAAAACAAGCCTCAGAATACCGTACGTATTTTGGAGTTTGAGGGATTGGACCCAGAGTCTTTTACATGTTAGATAATCTCTCCACCAATAAGTTGTATCCAACAAGCCCTTTAAAACATATAAAGATCAGTCATTTTGCAAAGAATAAGAACATATGTAGTGAAAATTTTGGTTTCTTTAAAAATCCAGTTATGAGCTGGGCAGTGGTGGCGCACACCTTTAATCACAGCATTTGGAAGGCAGAGGCAGGCAGATTTCTGAGTTCAAGGTTAGCCTGGTCTACAAAGTGAGTTCTAGGACAGCCAGAGCTACACAGAGAAACCATGTCTTGAAAAACCAAAACAAACAAAAAACCAAACCAGTTATGGTATATGAATATGTTTTTGTCTTAATCCCAGCTGTGGGATAGGGGGCTGCTTCAGTTTGTCCACAGTCGGTAACTAAGACTGTCTCCTGCTCTCTGGAGAGGACCTGTGGCGCAGGTTGCTGCTCTCCCTGGTGTCACATTTGTGATTGCTGGACTGCTGGGTACTCATGAGAATACAGATTGTGATGATTGGACGTGCCCCAGGGATCACGACCCTAACCTGCAAGATGCAGTCTAAGGAGGTCTGTGCCCCCTTTCCCTGCAATCTTCTTTCTTTACAGAAATACCAACTAACTATAGAGCTTCCTGACATATGAAAGAGGACACAGAGAGAAACAAGGACTTATAATGATTGACAGCTGCAAGGAAAGCACAGTAAAGTCCTGCTTCTGTAATGGAGACTCTACTGACAGTCTCTCATTTTAACCTCCATGGTAAAGCCGCAAATTACAAATGACTCTAAATTCATAAATGAGTAAAACAAAGTTATAAAACAAGAATTAGAAAGCAGATGACAAATCTAGGTAAGAGGGGATTCTGTCCCCACCCCCCAGGAGACAAACCAGAGGACGAGAAGGCACCACACAAGTCCAACAACTTTTGGGGGCGAAGGGCCGGGAAAGAAGTTAACCATAAGATGAATGGAGCAGACCACCTCCGAAAAGTAAAAATAACAAATTATCTCATCAAAACATCAACTGTGCTGGAACTGAGATGACCTGACCTGCATTATAAAATTTGTAATCAATTCAAAGACCAGATGTGGGCGGTGGGCATAACACAGAGGAAAGGGACAGCCTAGAATAACATGAGAGACCTTTGTCATAGAGAATTCTGGCTAAGCCTTGAATGTTGTGGTAAAAAACAGAATGGAGAGTTTCTAGCAGCCGAGGACAAAAGAGATCATCAAAGGTCAAGATATAAAAGATGGCAAAGGGCACTTAGGATCAACAGCACCATTGTCAAGAGCTCTCTCTGAACTCCTTACAAAGTTAAACAAGTAACAGAGTATAAACAAAAATCTCATGAAACCAGCATGTGTTTATAATTGCTTGGGACATCTTTAAATATCCAATATTCAATAAACAAAGGGAGGAGTGCTAAGTATTAAGTTTTGTGTATGAGAGGAAAAATGGGTAGAAGATTTTAAACCCAGAAGAACAGAGACTTAACTTCTATTGGACACAGGCCGAGCACAATTTCTAACCGCATTTTATCACTTAGAAAAAAGAAGTAAATCCTGAGCTCCAAACTAGACTGCTCAGGTTTCACTTCTTGGTCCCCTGCTTTCTATATCGTCCTCCTCTTCCTCCTCCTCCTCATCATCATATTATTATTATTAATGTGTATGAGTATATTTCATGTGTGTGAACGTCTCAGTGGAGGTCAAGAGGGTGTCAGAAAGCCCTCTTGAGCTGGAGTTACAGGCAGCTGTGAGCCCTCACCCAGTGTGGATGCTGGGAACTGAACTAAGATCATCTAGAAGAGTGTGGAGCAACGCTAAACCACTGAGCCCTCACTCCAGCATCAGTCATTATTTTTTATTTACTTCCCAGTCATTATTTTTTATTTACTTCCCAATTTAGGGAAAATTACTAAGCTCCATATTCCTGTTTCCAATTCCATGAAATCAAGAAAAGAAGGATTATTATTTTATAGAGTGGTTAAAAGCTTTTAGAGGATGAAAGTATGCCAAGCACTTAAAATTATGCCTAGGCCACAGTAACATTGCAGTAGGATGTTCTTCTTCATAGTCATCTACATAGTCATAGACATCACCATTATTAGTCACACCTGACTGCCAGTAACCTTTCACCTTTCAATTATACACGACTTCCCACTGAATGCACGCATCAGCAGCTCACCCAGCAAAGCCACCTTCTTACACAGCTGAGCTGAATGGCAGTGGTGCTGTCAGTCACCTATGGCAGTGATAGAAATCTCTGAAAGCACAGATTTAGGGATGACAGACAGAACCTCTGTGAACTGAATGCAGGCAATTATTTCTTGAGTAAAATATGCAAATCAGAGCTGTGAAATCGGCACAGTGGGTGGCATGTACATGGTAAACTGAGGGACTGGGCGCAGCTTCCCAGCACCCAGGTCAAAGACTGGGCCACAGACCAGCAGACGGGCAGACGGGCAGACGGGCAGCCCTCGAGCCTGCTGGCCAGCTAATCAAACTCAATCATTGAGCACACATTTAATAGAAGAGTGATCTTGTCTCAGAAAATAAGGCAGAGCAGGCAAGCATGATGGGGCATGCCTTTAATGCCGGCACTGAGAAAGCAATGGCAGGCACATCTCTTGAGTTCCAAGCCAGGTGAAACTACATTCTAATACCCTGTCCCAACTCAAAAAAATAAACCACTCCAAAAAAATAAATAAATAAATAAAAGTGTCTCTCACAGCAGGAAGAGAAAAAAAAAGGAGGTGAAAATGTCTAAAATTTACTAGTTAAGTCTATGAAATTGCATTAAAAAATAAAATAAAATCAGAAAAATATGGTGTATAACAATCATCAAAGACACCCAATAGCTGGCTTCCAATATACATACATGCACATACACAGGCACATACACATCCACATGCACATACACATCCACATGCACATACACATCCACAGACACATACACATCCACAGGCACATACACATCCACAGGCACATACACATCCACAGGCACATACACATCCACAGGCACATCCACATCCACAGGCACATACACATCCACAGGCACATCCACATCCACAGGCACATACACATCCACAGACACATACACATCCACATGCACATACACATCCACAGGCACATACACATCCACATGCACATACACATCCACAGGCACATACACATCCACAGGCACATACACATCCACAGGCACATACACATCCACAGGCACATACACATCCACAGGCACGGACTATACATGCCTATATAACACAAACAAAATAAACAAATTACATGTGTTTTTTGTTTTGGTTCCTTTTTGTTGTTTTTTGTTTGTTTTGTTTTCTGAGACAGGGTTCTCTGTGTAGCCCTAGCTGTCTGGGAACCCACTCTGTAGACCAGCTGGCACAAATTACATATGTTAAGCCTTTAATATTTCATGATTTATCCTAGATAATTACAAGATAATTCATGTTTCAATAAGATTCTTAAAAAAGCTTTAGACTTGTCAATAAGTTACAAACATGACCCCCGACCGCAGAGGAAGTGCATGAACTAACGGATCAGTTTCACCATCTCCTGCATGCTCTTCTACATTAAAGACAGCGCTGTTTGTTAAAGTAAGTCAAGATGGTGCAGACGGCACTTCTC
>BDUI01001919.1:90905-103765 GCA_002335545.1 Apodemus speciosus
GAACTCACTCTGGAGACCAGGCTGGCCTCGAACTCAGAAACCCGCCTGCCTCTGCCTCCCAAGTGCTGGGATTACAGGCGTGCGCCACCACGCCCGGCTTGATTCTCTCTTAAGATATCCATGGGCACCAGACACATATATGGTATACAGACTTACATGAAGGCAAACTATCCAGACACCTAAGATAAAAATAAATACCTGCAAATAAGACTAAAGTAAACCAAAGAAAGAACTCAGTATGACCTAAAATCTATGAAATGAAAAACAATAAACAATGAAAAGGACTAAGAAAACAAAAACAATGTATTTCTGACCAAGGTAATAAGGAAAAATAGAAAAATTACAGAAACGAACACAAGTTACAAACATTAGCTATGGTATAGCCGACTCCGCCAAGTACCCTGGAGATGTGGAAAAGACAGGGAACACAGACACACACATGACTTGGACACAGAGAACATAAACACACATGACTTGGACACAGAGAACACAGACACACACATGACTTGGACACAGAGAACACAGACACACACATGACTTGGACACAGGGAACACAGACACACACATGACTTGGACACAGAGAACACAGACACACACATGACTTGGACACAGGGAACACAGACACACACATGACTTGGACACAGGGAACACAGACACACACATGACTTGGACACAGGGAACATAGACACACATGACTTGGACACAGAGAACACAGACACACACATGACTTGGACACAGGGAACACAGACACACACATGACACAGACACAGGGAACATAGACACACATGACTTGGACACAGGGAACACAGACACACACATGACTTGGACACAGGGAACACAGACACACATGACACAGACACGGAACATAAACACACGAGATGAACACAGAGAACATAAGCACATATGACACAGACACACACCTTTAATGATACAGTGAAATTTAACAACAAAAAACCCCCAATACTTTAATAATCCCAGACTTATTTTTAAGTTTGAGTTCATTAAACACACTATGATAAAAAGTGCACAGCAGCTGGTGTGCATGCCTGCAATCCCAGTACTTGGGAAGACGAGGCAGATTTAAGGCTGGTCTCTGCAAGACCCTGTCTTTATCAAAACCCAGTGGTGGAGGTAAGGCACAGTGTACTTTTTTAAACATTATGGAAGAAATACTATCGTTTCTATACAATCTTTTCCTAAAGAGCACAAAAGAGAAAACACATCCAATGTGAGGTGTCTACCTACTGCACTATATATATTTATTTTTAAAAGTTATTAATATGTGAAGGATAGAATGCAAGCGACAGCTCCTTCTGATGATAAACGCCAGCGAAGCGCACCTCACAGGAAGCAGTGCTTCCTGGCTCCCCTGGCTCAGGCAAAGTTTTTTCCTGTGTTTTCCCTATACCTTCTGTGACGTCATCTTCTGTTCTGTTATACAACACAACAGGATATATGTTACGTACTTCTCCCTTCTGTTCCCGAAGAGATGCACGCTCTTAGGAGAGCAGGCACAGGCTTTCTATAAAGACAGGATCCTTGGTGGCTTTACACAGTCCTTGGACCGTAACAGCACACATAACAAGCACACAGACATGGATAAGAGGGAGAGGCTTTTGCTACATAAAACAAGTGCAGAGCGTGCCTCTCCTTTAAAATATAAGCTAAAATCAGGCTTAGTGGCCTGTGTCTTTAATTGTAGCACTTGGAATGCGGAGACATGTGGGGCTCAAAACTAGCCTAGTCTATACAGTGAATAGTTCAGGTCAGACAGAACTATACAATAAGACTCTGTCGACAGACAGACGGACGGACGGACGGACGGACGGACGGACAGACAGACAGACAGACAGACAGACAAATAAGCAAGCAAGCAAAAATCAAAACTTTTTAGGTCATTGTTGTAACAAAGGAAAAGAGAGGAAAGCCTCATGAAGAAATCCTGGAGATGGTTTTAAGTGGAATAAGTTTTACATGAAGAAAAGGAAAAAGAGACTGGAGAGTTGGCTCAGTGATTAAGGGTACTGTCTGCTCTTCCAGAGGACCCAGGTTCAATTCCCAGCACCCACAAAGCAGCTGACAACTGTCTGTAACTCCAGTTCCAGGAGATCTGACACACCCACACAGACATACATGCAGTCAAAACACAAACTGTATAAAATAAAAATAAATAAATCCTAGACAAAAAAGGAGAAAAAGAGAGGGAGGGAGGGAGGGAGGGAGGGAGAGGGAGGGAGGGAGCGAGAGGGAAGGAGGGAGGAAGTCACAGGTTTGTCTGAGAAGACCCTTTTCAATTATACAAGAGTTTGGACCTGGCTCTCTGTGGAGAGAAATTAAGTATAYCCTCCACACCATTTCTGACATCTGGACAAGGAAAACCTAATTTAAATGTACCTCAAGTGGTATTATGCAATACTATTGCTAAGAAAACTGCAAGACATGATATTTTATCAGATTTCACTTTTTAAATATATGGTACTTAAAGAACACAAAATCCAAGGGAGCCATCATGATCTTCACAAACCTTTAAGATCTCATGGGCTCTGTCTTTATAAATTAGGTGCAGACACGAGGCAACACTAAATAAACAATCTTTTCTTATGTCACTGTAGTAATTTGGTAACTGCAACAAAACTTTTCTAAAACAWACTCATGTTGACATTTCTATTTTCCTTCTTTTGAAAAAGTATCTCCCTGCCTTTACTTCTCAAACGCTGGCATTACAGGCGTGAAATACAAGGCCAGGCTTGAAACAATTTTTCTTGATAGACTCTCATACACAATAGTGTCCATAAAGAAAACACAAGCCTTAGTTTGCACTGACGTCCATGCCCACCACGCTTGTTCCTCATTTCCATGACGATGCTTTAGGAACCCAGGGGAGGACGGTGGTAAGAATTCTAAAAGGGCACATTAGTTAACACCAGGTCATAAATGGCTAACGGTAGATTTTTAAAGTCCTTATCTACAGATTTACTTGAGTTCATTTAACCAGTCTCTATACTTGTTGAAGTCGACACCACACAGTAAACCGTGGCCTAGTATGATATGTAGCTACCTCCAGACTAACCCATAAGTGTAACATGTAACAGAGCAGCTGCATCTCAGCCCAGCAGAGGCAGACACTGCCCCGCCTGATGTGACCAGAGATGGCAGCCGCAGGGACCAGGCATTGCCTGCCACTCCCTCCCTTCCTGTGTGAACACAAGCCGATGTGACAAGCCTATCTGTCCCATGTGACAGAGCGGGCATTATATACCACGTTCAGTTTGGAATGCTGCCCAGTTCTAAAGTCTCTTTTCTGGTCTAAACAATCTATGCAAATTCAACAGTTTTTCAGGCTTATGGTTGTTGTTATTTAAACACAGTAATTTATGTTACAAGCTTCTTATATATGTCTACATACAATTAAATGTCAGATTTTGCTGATTGTTCAAGTATATTAACATCCCTCCAAGTCTCAAACAATTAAAAGAGTTAACACCAACATTTCCTTTTTAGTTGTTTTTTTTCTTTTATTATTTCTTAAATACCAGATACAGCCATTTCTCGCTTCAGGATTTGACAGAATAATCCAAAGCACTGCTCCATGCAAAACATTGTAATGTCATTTATCCTACCCTTCGACTGAAACATCCTCTCCAGACACCAAACACAGTGGGAGGTGCATGTGTGTGTGCATGTGTGTGTGCATGTGTGTGTGCATGTGTGTGTGCATGCATTTTTACATTACAGAAAAGTCTTCCAATGATCTAATATATGGTCATGCCATCTTTATACTGAAGATTTTTATCTATTCAATATTTATTAGTCCTTGGCAAATTTTATATTTTAACATCTTTGTGGGAAATTTTCAAGACTTATCATTTCTATTTTAATACATGAGTGTTTTACCTGCATGTATGAGTACCTTGTATTTGCCTAGTACTCATGGAGGCCAGAAGCAGGCATGAGATTTTATGGAACTGGAGTTACAGATGGTTGTCAGCAGCTAGGTGGGTACAAAACAGTCCGGCACTCTACAACATCAACCATGATCGTAAGCTGAACCATCACTTCTGCCCCATCCTTTTTGTTTTTCTATCTATTATTGTGGGCAACAGTGAAACAGCAGCACTATATGAGATCACTAATTTTCCAAAATTAAACAACCTCACACAATTAAGCACTTAATCACCAATTGTTTAATTAAGAACATATGTTTTTAAGTATCAGCTTGGACACTGGCAAGCACAAAGACTTTCAGCTCATTTCTTAGTTCTTAATTATGCTCTGGATAAATGAAGGTACAATACATCAAATTATGAACTGGGAAAAAAACATAACCAACATTAAAATAAAAAAAAGTCTTAACTGGATGAAAATCTAGTTCAGAAGCCAGAATCCACATGGGAAATATTTCGTTTTAATAAGTAAAAATATTCTTTAATAACTAAAACTTTATTAATAAACTAGAGAAACATCTTGGCTATTTCAAGCTAAAAATGATATTGCATAATTTGAGACTTTAAAACTGAATTAAAAACTAAATCCCTTCATCCAGTCTAGATCTATTGCTATTTCTAAGCTAATCTTATTGTAAGGCAGAAGAGTGGATCAGAGTATATAGTAACTAACCGATACTGATATGTCTGCTGGTTAATTTTAATTGTCAACTAGATTGAACCTAAGTCACCCGGAAAGAAGGAACATCAACTGAAGAGCCATTTTGACCATGACTATGGAACATTTTCTTGACTCTTGATTGATATGGAAGAGTTCAGCCCACTATGGACAGTTATCAAGAAGCTGAATGAGCAGGAGCCAGAGAGCAAGCTATTAAGCAGCATCCCTTGATGGCTCCTGCCTCTAAGTTTCCTGTCCTGGCTTCCCTCAGTGATGGACTATTGTATTTGCTCATGGTGTTTACCAAAACAACAGAAAGCAAACTAGAATAATGTTACAATACTCTAAAGCACATTTTCATTCATTTAAAAAATAAACAGCATAAATATATATATATAAAATAAAACTGATTTTTGAAACTTGTTCTAGTTTTTTGTTTTGTTTTGTTTTTTTTTTTTTTTAAGTCAATAAAAAAGACCATGACCAAAGGCAACCTGGAAAGGAGTTTATTTGGCTTATGTATCTTGCATCACAGCCCACCCAGGGACCCAAGGCAGAAACCTGGAAGCAGGAACTGAAGCAGAAGCCATTAAAAAGCCTGCTCCCTGGCTTGCTCTCAGCATCCTTCCAAGCTCCCACAGAACAACCTAAACCAACAGCTTTGCTGGCCCAAAGTTCCAAAGTCTTTCCACAATCCTCCCCACAACACCACAGCTGGCCTGTCAAAGCAAGTACCCTCCTCACAATCCCAGTCTGTGTCCGAGTTTACTTTTCTATTGTGCAATAAACACCATAACCAAAGGCGACACGAGGATCAAAGGCTTGATGTGAAGTACAGGTCAYAATCCATCCCCAAGGAAAGCCAAGTCAAGAACTCAAGGAAGAACCTAGAGAAGGAGCCTGACCCAAAGGCCATGGAGGAAGGCCATTCACTGGTCTGCTCTCCATGGCTTTCTCAGCCTACTTTCGTACACAGCCCTCACTAGCTATGAAGAGGCTGCAACACCCACAGTGGGCTGAGTCCTCCCACAGAAATCATTATTCAAAACAAATGCCCCACAAGTTAGCCTATGGGCAATCTTATGGAAGCACTTTCTCAATCGAGGCTCCCTCTTCCCAAACAACTCTAACGTGAGTCAGGCTGGCGAGAAACTATCCAGCACAAGCCCATTCTTAAGTCCTTTCTTAATTTAAAATCTAAAATTAATTAATACTTCCCAATTTAGTAATCATCTGTTGAGAGCATAGCACAAATACCCTTGTGCTCACAGATCTCTAGTAATGTGAATCACACAGTACTGTCTTTTCAAGGAATGGATGTAAAACCTTTTCTTCCATCCAGAGAGCTGGGGATTAATGTGTTATCTGTCGGCCCAGGCCATACAAGCTTCTACAACCAGGACCAGAGGTGGTGAGGAATCTAAAGAGGTGACAGGCAGGAGCTCCCCAAGACCAACAATCAAGACCAGAGATACCTAGTAGTCTAAATGAGCCCTACACTGTCTGAATAGCCAGGAGCTCCCCCAAGCTGGCACAACCAGGACCAGAGGTTACCAACAACCCAAATGACCCCTACATTGTCTATGTGACTGAGACCAGGCCAGAGTCGTCCTCCCGCCCTTAAACTAGCATAGGTAGTACACCTCTAGAGACCATCTTCATAGAAGAAATGACATGAACCCTGACTTGGGTTTCAGTACAATTATGCCTCCTTGTGTACCCAGTATTATATTGCATCAAGAAACTTTTTCCAAATCATACCATATTTAAATTTGTTGGGATAAACTGCCTGGCATCACTTTCTAGAAGGTCTGATGGATGAAGTCAATCTGAACCACGTTTTCATTCTTACCTATTGGCAGTTCATTGCTCTGCCTGAAATACACAGAGACCCCTGCAATCATCAGAAAAGTAATACATGCACCAACTTCTATATTCATGCATCTGGTATCCAATGCTATTAATAATATGGACATACTTTCTTAGACATTAGATTTACATCTACAAGAAATGAAAGTAGTATATGAATTTATGCCTTAAGAAAAGTGGTTAGTTTGTAGTATCTATGTGTAAGCTATACAAATTTGGGAGTCTGCATTATTCTTTTATTGAATTCTATTCCTATATTCCAATGTATTGTCAAAGAAAACCAAATATAATAGTACCTTTTAGACTACCTAATCTTCTGGAATCCTGACATTTTATCTAAAACTTAAAAAAATAAAACCCCAACTCCATTCTTTGTATGAATGGGTTTCTGATGTGTTTGTATGAAAGAGCTTATGAGATGATTATTATGAATGGGCTTGTAGTGTGTTTGTAAGCAACAGAGTAGCTGAAATAACCATGTTGTTTCTGAGGATAGCTCAGAATTTCCCAGCATACATATGCATTTGCCTTACAACTCAGAGTTTCCAGGTAAGGAGTCTGATAACTCTGAGGTCATCATGCTTTGAAACAAAGCATTGTACACAAAGAAAATRCATATAGCTTCCATTGGCAGGCCTGGACTTAAAGCCCAGCAGAAAGAACAAGGAGCTTTCAGATAATTCTACGCCCTTAGCAGAGTTACTTCCAGCTGTTAGAGGTTCAAATGAGCTCACAAACAGCACAGAGTCCAGGCCCGCCACTCTAGCTTTGCTCATGTGAAAGCTCACATGCACTCATGGACAAAATGCAAGGCCCTCAGCTCATTATTCTAACTTTGAGAGGTGGTGGGAACATTAGGAACAAGAACTTATGTGGGAGACGCTGGGCATGCGCCTTTGAGGGGCATGTGTAGTCCCGCCCGGCTCTTCTTCACTTACTGATTCTTGCTCATCGTTAGGTGAACAAGCTCCTCCTCCTCCTCATGCTCCCAGTACCACGGTGCTCTACCTCACCAGCCCAACATCCACAGAACCAAGAGATATGAACAGAAACCTACAGAACTGAGAGCCAAACAATTCTCTTCAAGTTGTTTGTGTCACATATTTTAGTCAAGGGTATGCAAAGAAATTAATATGTTCCTGATACAGAAAATCATGAGGCAAAATAAGAAGTAGTTTAAAGCTTTCCCATAGGCACAGTTTGTCACGTGATGATGACCAGAACTGTCCTAGCTAAGCCATGACAAAGGCCACACACAGCTGCCTCACTGATTCAAAGTAAACAGTGCCCACAGTCCTTTAAAGCCTAAGTCATTATTTCTAAAACTCATTAATCTTTTTCCTGTAGGCTTTTCAATTATCATATTTCTTCTCCTCTGCCTAAAAACATGCTTAGAAAACCTAGCGTAAAGACAACATTCCCTCCCTCTTACCTGACCACACACCCCATCCCTGCACTGCTGAAACTCTGAGGATACCCCATGCTTTTGCATAAGTTACTGTCTGCATACCTGGCCCATCTCAGGAGTCACTAGCTGCCACCTAACAAGTGCCCTCTGAAGGCACGGGCCAGCCTGAGCGTGGCTCTGTCAGCCTTGTTGCTCTCCCTCATCCCCCCCCCCCAACCTTGCTAAAATGATTAGATTGCATTCTTAGAGCTAAACACCAAGGTTTACTCCCTTATTTGACCACTTCCTCCTCTTGAGCCTGAGRACCAAGGTACAGCTACCAAAAGCCACCTTTGGTTTACCTAGGTAACATGTCCAATTATTCTTAAACACCTCATCCTAACACAGGGTTTCCCCTAGCCTTTATAAACCTCCATTTTCTTATTGGGATACATCTATCTCCTCTCTATCCAGAGGCAGCCCCCTTGTCCCACTTGGGAACAAACACCTCTCCCCCCCTCCCTTGTTTCCTTCCCCTTCTCCCTCATCATCTATCTCCTGTCTTTGTCTCTTATTCCCTGCCCTTTGTCCCTCTGGGGCAAATAAATCTCCTTTGTGCTGAGAACTTGGTCTTGAGATAACCTGAGCTAACATCGCCCCTTGCACCCTCAAAGGACCCCTCCTCCCCACACTGAAGCCTCATGGAAGGCTGCTGGTGTTAAGTCCTGTCTTCTGGAGAACTTTGCTTTCAGTTTATACTCCAGAACATGCAGTCTTAGAAAACTCTTGGTAAGTTACCACTAAAGACAAAAGTAGTGCCGCCCTAAAGATACTTYGAGGGCTAATGAAAGTCAATCTAAACACATGGTAGGCTGGGTAGTGCCATAAACTAAGCTAAAGAAAGCTAACAGAATCAATAAAAGGTTTTCACTAAGAAGGAAAAGCTCTCGTAGACTTAGACAAGTCACAAGAGAAATTATAATAGGACAAGAGAAAGTAAAGGGTAATCTAGTTATAGTTCACACTATAATGAAGTGTGTACTCGGGAAAAGGAAGGGGTTAAGAACACAGTCAGACTTAGAAGATCACATTAGAGTGTAGAGGGTGGAAATTTGGCCAGTTTATACTCCTCACAGACAGCAAGCAGACACAGAGGGACAACTTTAATGCAGACATGAAAATCTTTCAGATCTATTGACCAGATCACACACCACCTTCTCAGACACACACTGCTTTTTTGTTGTTTGGGGTTTTTTGTTTGTTTGTTTGTTTGTTTGTTTTGAGACAGGGTTTTTCTCTGTTTAATCCTAGCTCTCCTAGAATTCTCTGTAGACTGAGCTGAACTCAAACTCAGAGATCCATCTGTTTCTGCATCCTGAGTGCTGGGATTAAAGGTGTGAACCACCACCTCCCAGCCCCAGACTGTCCATTTTAAGACTCCTTTGTCAGAACGAAACGCTATTTACTGCACTGATACCTCAAATGTAGTCAGATTAAAAAAAAAATACACAGCTTTTGRCCACAGTGACATTTCATATTGGTGTAAAGGAGATGCATGAACATTAAATGTCTAATCTATCATAACAGTGCTGTGCCAGAGGGGACTGCTGTGAGTGAGGGGTTCTAACAGTTAGTTAGGGTTTCATGAAGGCAGATCCAAGGAAACCTGTTTTGACACCAAATCAGACAACAGCTGTGTTGAAATCCRTGTCTCTAGAATGGTGCCCTGACGAAATACCACAAAGCTGAAGCTCGTCAAAGAATGCGCGAGGAACAGAATGAGAACCAGGAGCCAGCCMGAGACCCATGCTCCTATGGTTGCTGTTCCACAGAGCTCTGGAGGACCTCAGATCAGGCCATTAATGGTAATGCTTTCCCTTACATCAGTGGTTCTCAACCACTCAAGATCAAAGGGGTCACAACCCCTTTGGGGGGTCACAAATCAGATATCCTCCCGGTTATCACTTATTTACATAACTAGTAAAACTAGTGGCAACAAAATACTTTTATGGTTTGGGCTCATTACAACATAAAGAACTATATGAAAGGGCCGCAGGTTAGGAAGGTTGAGAACCGCTGTCTTGGATAGTGACCCACATACATAAAGTGCAGAGTGGAATGAGAGGCCATCTTTAGTAGAAGTTTTGTAATTTCTTAAACATGGTACCTGCGCTGGAGAAATGGCTCAGTGTGTAACAGCTCTTGCTATGCAAACTTAAGGATCTGAGTCAGTTCCCCAGCAACCACACAAAGGAAAGAAAGGTGTGGCTGCATGCACCTACAGCTCCAAGGGAGACCAGAGGATGAGGCTTGCTGGCCAGTCAGTCCAGTCAAGGAGCTCCTCCAGGGTCAGGGAGTGATTTCTCTCAAAAGAGTAAGGCAGAGTGGCAGAGCTGGACTCAACATCTTTCTCTGGCTGCCATCATGTGTACAGGGGCACACACAGATGAGCAGAGCTACATGTGTATGTATGGACACATGCACGCGCGCGCACACACACACACACACACACACACACACACATTCAGAATTACTATTAGGTGGCCCACTCATTAGGTGGTCAAACTACAGCCTTCAATGTACACTAAAATTACTTGGCTAAAAACCCGAAAGACTCCCAAGGAGTGTATGGTATGGACTAGTGATGCTGAGACTCTTAAAAACAATCCCTGACACAAGCATCTATGTGGAGACTCATGAGGCAAGTATGTATTACATAAGACTGGCTGGAAGTGTTTGTTCATGGGCTGCACCCATATCCAACTCATGTGCTTTGGTTTGGAAGTAGAAACTGAATAAACCACATAGCCAATTGCTACAATTCCTCCCCAGACAACTGCCCAGAGATGACATACAAAGGACAAGACAAGCAGTGCTGACAGCCGCTTCGAGACTAAGGAAATCCCCTCCATAAGACAGAGGGGTGCAGTCTAAGGGAACCAGTCAGTGATCAATGGGGGAAAACAGAAAAATACAGTGCCACACACTTCATCTTTATTCCCTGTAAAATCTTAAGGTAGAAAATACTACATATTACAATGGGAATGATATTACATTATATATTATATTATATTATATTATATTATATTATATTATATTATAGATGATAAATCAAAGGACACAGACTCAAAAAGCAAAAGTCATAGTCTAAAGCCAGACTGTGATTGTGGGTCACAGTCCACAATGTTGCTGGACAGCCATAGTTGGGCAAGCTGGCTACAGAGTCGGGACACAGGAAGTTGCACTTTAGAGAAATGTCAAGGCAAACACGGAGTGATGGAAATGCTCTAGCAACAGCAGAATTTAATTACTGGTCTTTATGCTAAAATGGACAGTTCAMGATTTGTAACTAGACCTGTAAACCTGAGGCAATAAAAAGCCTCATCAGATACAATTTAGTTGGTCACGAACAACTGAGACCAGCATGGCCCCAAAGGCATGCGGATATCATGGAATGAGAGGCTCTAGATTAAGCTGACTGCTGTCAAAAGCCTGTTCCTTCTTTGGTGAACATTTCTTCTAAAAAGAGAAAGGGTTATTTTTGTTACTGATGATGTCTTCTTTAATTCTGGGAGAACTGAAAAGTGGCTTATAAGACAACAGTTCTCTAGGAATAGAGGCAATATAAACAAGATGAACAGGTGGAACACAGACCCCTTGGCCTAAGTGAAACAGAATTTTTCATGGAGAAAAAAGTCCTTTCTTAACAACCCAGTCCAAAGCTACTGGGCAGGGCTAGGCAATAAGGGCCAGGCAGGCAGGAAAGGGAGAGAGAGCAGATAAGGCAGTGCCTGCTGCCTGTGACGGGGCACACAGAGAAGATAGCTAAGTAAACAGAACACAAAGGTGAGAACTGGTCTGCAATGACCAAGTTTACAAAAATGGAAAAAGAAAACTAGGCTGCATCTTCTGACGATGCAGTAGAGTTAGAACTATCAGATTAAGCAAGATCTTGTATTAGGCATATTTATTAGCATTAGGGTATTTTTAATTACTTCATTAGTAGTAATAGTTGTCATTATTGCTTTCAAAACTGTGACAGCTAAACACAGACACACAGCTTTTATGTTTACTTCTATCAGATTAGGCCCAATGTACACGCATAAATGTATAGGAAAGGATGAGGAGGTCACTGTGCTCCCTTCACACAGCCTCAGTCCACTCAGGATTCTGTTAAAATTTAAGCTTCCATGTATCTCAAAGGCCAGGGGTTGGCTTCATTACCAGCCCATGGTGCCACTGAGAAGTAGTAGCAGAACCTTTGGAAAGTAGAACTTAACCACGAGTTGGATTATTGTAGGGCTCCTGCCTTTCCTTTCTGGCCACTTTCTAGACATGCACTGACACAATACAGCTGATTGGGGGTGGGGGAAAGCAAGCACAAACTGGAACCTAATACCATGAATTAAAATACACTTTTTCCTTTTGACTAGCTCACGTAATTCTGTCACACAACAGCCAATTCCTTGAATGTACTTCTACCAGTAATTTGACACAAACTGTTATGGTCCATACAAAAATTCAGAGTCATCTGACACATTAGATGCTAATTAAAGGCACAAGTTACTCCTTCTTATTTCTTGTAAAGATGAGAGAGGTGAAGGATTCTTCATGCTTAGTCCTCTATTTGGGAATGAAATGTTCCCTAGGTTGGTTCAGAGGTATGAAGAAAGACTAGAATCTCCTGACCCACACTGTCAACTACACTCTGTATTCATGCCAGCAGGGTAGAACTTAACTTGCTGAAGAGAAGGGCTCCTAAGTAATGACCCCTACAGGTCAACAGCAAGGTCATAACACAACTCTCCACAACTGTAAGGTCATAACATAGTGCAGAGCGCCCCACAACAGCAAGGTCAGAAGACAGTAACGCAGAGCTCCTCACAACTGCAAGGTCAGAAGACGCTAGTGCATAGCTCGTTGTGACAACTGCATTTTCAAAACCAAGAAATACACACACACACACACACACACACACACACACACACACACACACACA
>BDUI01001919.1:106624-116974 GCA_002335545.1 Apodemus speciosus
AACAACAACAACAACAACAACAACAACAACAAAAGCCGAGTGGCGGTGCTGCACAGCTTTAATCCCAGCACAGGCAGGTGGATCTCTGAGTTCAAGACCAGCCTGGTCTACAGAGCAAGTTCCAGGACAGCCAGGGCTACAGAGAGAAACCTTACCTCAAACAAACAAAACAAAATACAAAAAGAAAGAAAGAAAGAAAGAAAGAAAGAAAGAAAGAAAAAAACCCATCAAGTAAACAGAGTTCATTCACCAGGAAAAAAAAATTTCAAAATTATATAACTAAAAAGAGACAAAAGGAAGTTACTGTATCCTGGAATATATAAAGATCTCTTACATTACATTAAAAAGACACACTAAAATGGATAACGAAACTAAGATGCAGTTCAGTGTAGGATACTTGTTCATCTTTAACAAAGCTCTAAGTTCAATCACAAATACCAAAAGAGAATGGATATTTCTAAAAAATACACACGCAAACAAAACGCGGAAAGATTATGAGTGATATCATTTTGGCTGCTTTAATTGTTAATTTGACATAACCTAAAATCACATAGACAGAGTGTCTCAACAAGGAACTGTATGCGTCAGGCTGGACTGTGGGTCCTCAGGGAAGGGAAAGTCTCAATGATGTTTTCTCTGAAGAGACCCAGGCCACTATGGGTGGCTCCATTACCTAGGCAGAGATCCTGAACAGAGAGAGCTGAATGCTAACAGGCATGCTGACTCTGGTGCTGACTGTGTATATGACATGATCAGCTGCTTCAAGTTTCTGCCTTTGTTTCCCTGCAATGATGGGCCATAATTTGGAATTATAATCTAAAATAAACCCCTTTTCCCTAAGTTGCTTGATGTCAGGGAGTTTTATCATAGCAACAGAAATGAAAATAGAACAGGCATTCAGGAAAGGGAAATCAAAACTGCAATGAGTTGCCTCCTACACCACAGCAGCTATAATTAAAACACCCAACACGAGCACATGTTAGGGAGGATGGGAGCATGGCCCTCACACACTGCTGGTGAGAAGACAGCACAGCTATTTTATACAGCATTCTGGAAATTCTTAAAATTTAAATTAAAGGGAAGGGACTGGAAAGGTGGCTCTACTGAGTGCTCTTCCAGAGCCAAGGTTCAACGCCCAGCCCCCAGACATCCGGCAGCTCATGACGGTCTGCAAGTTCAGTCCCAGAGGATCTAAATTCTCATTCTGTCTTCTATGGGCACTGAATACTGGTGTGCTAACATACCAACAGGCCCAACACCTGCACATATAAAAATAACAGATAAAAATGTTTTAAAAATTATTGTTGCTATTATTATTATTATTATTATTATTATTATTATTATTAGTTTTTCAAGACAGGGTTTCTCTGTATAACCCTGGCTGTCCTAGAACTCTGTAGACCAGGCTGGCCTCGAACTCAGAAATCTGCCTGCCTCTGCCTCCCAAGTGCTAGGATTAAAGGCGTGTGCCACCACTGCCTGGCTAAGTTTTTAACAGAGGACATGGAGTGGATGAGAAGGCTAAGTGGGTAAAGTACCTGCTACAACCTGATTACCTGGGCTTGACCGAGACCCCTTACGATGGAAAGAACTCCTACAGGCTTTCTCTTATACTACACTACACTACACACACACACACACACACACACACACACACACACACACACGACAGTACCACTTCCAATCAATATACCAATCAGTCAATTAATCAATGTTAATTTTTTAAAAGGTTAGACATCATTAACATATGATTCAACAAGTACGCTCCTAGGTATATACAGAAATGTATCTCTGCTTAGAATCTTGTCCAGAATGTGTAGAAGGAATTCAAATATCTATGACTGTCAAATAGATAACATGTGGGTACAGACTTATAATGAAATATTATTCCAAAATAGTAAGAAACAAAGTGCTGATACACGCTCCAGAATGCACGGCCTTTCACTGCACAACAGTTGCAAGCGACACCAGACACTAAGACCATCGGGTCTGACTCCACCCTGAATCAGATGTCCAGAATAACCAGTAATAAAGGCAAAACAAAACTGCTGGGGAGAAAGAAGGTAAGACTGAGCCGCATGTGCTAGGTGGTAATTTCAAGCTAGTCATTTAACATTTTCTAAGAACTATATTACATGAAAAGTATGCAATTTATTGCCCTACATAGGACTTTTAAAAGCTAAGCATTTCTTTCAACACTAGCCTTACCTACTCACCAGCTCTGCACTGAGTTTCCTAGCCACTCCTGTGCTAACACAATGGCGGGACCTCCGCTAGTTACCCTTGGCCCTTCAAGCTCACTCAGACTTCTGCTTTTCTTTCTTTTCACAGAGAAGTACACATGTGAACTGTACATCTGGCAGGGAGAGRGGTCCTTGTTTACAGCTCAAATGGCAACTGATATAAATTTAGAAAATATGGTTCAATAATCTTCAATCAAAATTCAAAGAGGAGTTCCAGATGAATTTCTTTAGGTAGTATTAATATTTCAGCAAATTTCACATAAAATAAAATCCTGAATTTAAACCTTTCTCTTCTTCCTCCTTTACCCTCAATCTTAATGGTAATGTTAGGTTAGGAAATATCCAGTTGGCGTTTCTACATACAGATAGAATCAGCAAATAATACACATATTTGCTCCCAAAATAGCTTGCTTAAAGTGTTAATACTAGGTAAAGCCACAAGCTAGGCAAGAAAAAGAATAATTTCATTTATTTCTTTCCAATGAAAACATAATTTCTAAGCTTCTTGCGAATCAACAGATATGTGACCTGTTGTGGCTCTCAGCATGTGAGACCTTGCCCCTCTGGGAGTCGTAGGAGAGCTGTGAATGTAAGATGTGACAAAGCTCTGTGGCCAAGGAAACCTGGCTTGACAGAACAGCTCTTTAATAGGTCACAGGAAAGTAGAGATACGGTCGAGCTGGCCTAGAAGAAGGCAAACAGCCGTCTGTGAATTGCCACCAGGGCCACAGACAGGTTAGCAACTGCCACAGCATCTGTAAGTGACAATGTCCCACAAAACAGGTAAGTAACTGCTGTAGTGTCTATGAGTGACAACGTCCCTAGCTGTCTGCTGACAGGACAGCAGGACAACAAGGACCTCCATCCTACAAACTAAAGAAATAAGCTCTCAAACTCTTGAGTTGCAGGAGGTCCTGAGGCACGTGAGAAATGGAGACTCAACCAACACCTTCATGTTACTCCAAGAACATAGCCAAGTGCACCCTCATCTCCTGTACATAAAACTAAGTTAATAAATCCATGTGGTTTGAAGAAGCTGTGTGTCATTATCTGCTACTGCAGCAAAAGTTCCTCAAAATGTACCACAGCAGCTCTTGTACAAAGGAGAACACTGGGGTCCATTTAACATAACGAAAGGGCAAAAGGCCTCAGCTGGGCAGGCAGGAACGAGTTAGTTCTCTTTCAGACACTGGCAGGTTTAAGTCTGAACAGAAAAACAATTAGCTTCATATTTAGAAAGTACTAGCCTCTCTATTGCCCAAGATCACTGTTTCCTAGCATGTGCACAATGAGGAAGTCAGGAAATCAGACCTGCTCCCCAGCTCATCTATACTTTAGCCCCGAAAAGCAGTTGTTTCAGAGCTAGAGAAACAATTCCACAATGAAGAGCATTGGCTGTTCTTTGAGAGGACCCCAGTTCACTTCCCAGATCTGCATGGAGCGCAGAACAGCTAAGGGATCTAACACCCTCTTCTGGCCTCCAAGAACACTGCACACAAGCGGCACACACACATATACATTCAGGCAGAACATTCACAGTAATTCTGGGTAGTGGTGGCTCATGCCTTTAATCCCAGCACTCAGGAGGCAGAGGCAGGCATTATCTCGATGTTCAAGGCCAGTCTAGTCTACAGAGCAAGTTCAAGGACAGCCAAGGCTTATAAAGAGAAATCCTGTCTTGAAAAATCAAAGGGATGGGGGTTTGTGTTAGGGGGAGAACACAAATGACAGCTTCATGCTGCTCAGAAAAGAATGCAACATTTGCCACGTTAACAGAACTTCTGCAAACTCTCATAAGCCTTAAACCTAAAGATACCTATAATTTCTAGTAAAATTATTTCAATGAATTTCAAATATTATTTATCTTCTATACTCTGAGATAATTCAAAATGCACACAATAAATAAATGAAATCCTAGAGTGTAAACACATTAATTGAATAAATAAACAGAAGGCCACCTAATTTCTGGTTAAAAAACTAATACTGTTAAGAAGACAGCATGCCCCAACTAATCTATGAATTCAGTGTAATCGCTATGAAAATCCCAGCTGCCTTCTTTGCACAAGTCAAGCCTCTGTGCGAGGCTTCATGTGGAAGCACACATTCCAGAGAGCCCAGCAGACGCTGGGAGAGCAACCCACCCAATCCATCACTCCTTTCCAATTTCAAAGCCTAGAGCAAGGCAACAAGGGTCAGGACAAGCCTGTCTCTCTGCAGGGATGGATATATGGAGCGGGGCCTTCAAACTGGAAACTCAGAAGGAAAATCTTACTCTAAGTTGATTTTTATCGAGATCATTCATATAGGAAAAGAACAATCTGTCTGACAAACGGAGATCAGAAAACTGCGTATATACATAAAAGAATAAAGTTGGATTCCCTTCTTTCATCAAACACCAATACTCAGAACAAAGTCCTAAAGCTGTTAGCTTAACTATGAAACTCTTAGGGAAAATGGTTTCCACTATTAACAGTAAGAAAAGTAAAAATTAAGCCACAATAAAAAAGCACCCCATGCCCACGAGAACAGAAACAATAATAAAGACAGGGAACATGTTGTGGAGGACAGGCAAGAACAAGAACTATCTAGCAGTCCCCAAGGCTGGACTGCTCCCATGCGCCTCCGTAACTTCAACTGCTGCGACCTCCAAAAGTAACAGCTCATGTCCACATAAAAGCTGCACAAGAATGCTCCCAGGAATGACCCGTCCCACGGTGTGAGAATGAGACCCACGGCCTCACATGCAGAAAGCATTTGCATTCTCTACCACTGCACTACAAATCTAGCCCTATTATTTATCGTAGCCAGAAGAGCAAACAATCCAAATGTCAATAACCATGACAAATAACCACATTAAATACAATGATGGTAAGCAAATTAAATGGACTTGACAATAAGAGGTGCTGATAGATGCTACAATATGTAATACATTACACTAACATCACACAAACCGCTCAGCAAAGAGTGTTATCCTAAAACTTAGCAGGGTAGAGGGAGTCATATATCCATATGGAGTGTCTTGGGGTGGGGGGGGGCATCTCAGATTTCTCACAAAGAAAAGTTATATAACTTTGCTCATATATATTCACCTAGAATAAATAAATCCACAGAGACAGAGGTAGATGAGTCACTGCTGAAGGCTGAGACAGTGGGCAAACAGGTGATTTATCCAACTCTATGGAGTGTCTTTGAGATTGATGAAAATGTTACTGACAGTCGATGACAAAACTGAGTGTCCTGAAAAAAAAAACAATGACCTGCATTGTTTTAGATGTGGAGAATCCAATGAAAATCACTGTGATACAGCCAAYACAAGAATAACAAAGTAGTTGCACACCTATTAATAAATAAGTAGGAACAGCACCAGAGACTGATGTTACTTGCTTACAAAAGTGTGTGACAGAGTGGCACGCAGATAACACCTGGATGGAGGACAAGCAGCAGCAGCACTGGATCTTGCCAACAAAGAGTTAACATCTGAAGAATTTCCTATACTCCTTTCACACTTTTTCAATTTCCCATGTATGCCAATGGGAATAACTCACTAGTTTATACAGAAGGAAAGACATCCAAGAAAAAGGCCAGGGTGGCTCAATCAACAAGCATGAGCAGCTGAGTATGGTTGGCTGTCCAGCACGAGTGGCAAGGGCCAGGCAGAGCAGTGGTCTCCTATGCTCCTGGTGCTAGGAAGACAAGGATACATGCCAGGAGCTCTCAGCCCAGCCGGTCTTCGCAAGTGATCGAGTTCCAGATTCGGTGAGAAATGCCTGTCTCAAAAAATGAGGGTCTGAGTTGGCATCCCTAGATGTCAGACAAAAGACAGGCAGAAACACACACTCTTCCTAGAACTCCAGTGTGGGAGACAGAGCCAGCAGGAGGCCAGGAGCTTGCGAGCAAGCCAAATGATACAGAAAACTTCAGTTTTGACTAGAATCTGTTTCAAAAACGAAAGGTGGAGACGGGAAGATGGCTCTGCTGTTAAAAAGCACTTGTTGCCAAGCTGATGACCTGAGTTCAATCACATAGGGAGAACCAAGTCCTTTAAGGTGTCTGACCACTGCATGAAAACAGTGGCATGTACTTGTACACACATGCATACATTCCCCACCCCCCAGTGAACAAACGAACGAATGAATGAATGAATGATTTCTTAATGGTAGAAAAAGAGTTGTGGAGAAAGAACATCCTAACAACCATATCTGGCTCCCACAAATGCTCTCAAAGATGACTGCACACCTGTGTGTACATACACACGAGACACACACATACCTCATACAACATCAAACCAAACAAAAAGTACTCATAAGTTAAACAGTGATAAAAGTAGACATTTAAAATCAACTTCTAGGGGCGCCGGGCGGTGGTGGCGCACGCCTTTAATACCAGCACTTGGGAAGCAGAGGCAGGCGGATTTCTGAGTTTGAGGCCAGCCTGGTCTACAGAGTGAGTTCCAGGACAGCCAGGGCTACACNAGACAGGGTTTCTCTGTATAGCCCTGGCTGTCCTGGAACTCACTCTGTAGACCAGGCTGGCCTCAAACTCAGAAATCCACCTGCCTCTGCCTCCCAGAGTGCTGGGATTACAGGCGTGTGCCATCACCACCCAGCTCTCCCTGTCTTTTCTAAACTGCATCTTTAGCTTTTATTAGATGGTATAGAGTCTGATGTCATAACTGTGGCAGATGCTGAGAAGATCCACTCTCTTTTCTAATGAAAATGGTGACTCTAAGTGTGGAAGAGATGGCTTAGCAGTTAAAAGCACTGGCTGGTCTTCTAGAAGTCCTGAGTTCAATTCTCAGCACCCACGTGGTGGCTCCTAACATCTCCTGAGTCCAGATCCGGGGAACCAGATGCCCCCTTACGACCTCTGATGGGGCCAAGTGAGCACGTGGAGCCCACGCATCAACAACTAGGCAGAACATGCAGACACATAAATACTTTAAAATCTTTAAAAAAAGAAAAGGAAATGTTAATTCTATGGGTAAACACCTGTCCCTATGAAAGAATCAGATTACAGGAGCTTAGTTCTTTTACTTTCGTAACAGAATAACCCAGTCTTGTTTTCAGCAGACAATTGGATTTTAACAGCACAAATGACTGCTTCCTCTAGATAACGAAAATCTGCTAAGACACTACAGGTTTAGAGACTCACTAAGAGCTGATAGTTTGTTCATGTATGTRTCTTCTGCCATTATCCTTATGTTATACAGAATCTGAATTACATGCTTAAAATCTGCAGCAGGAAAACTATTTCCAACAACATAGTAGCTCAAATCTGCAGGGAATGAGAAAGCAAATGAGCAAGACAAGTAGCGGAGCCAAAGCACTACTGCGACTTCCGTTTGTGGCGCCCTTCAGGCTCCAGTCTATACAAAGGACAACCAGTGTGTGTCCCCGGTGTCTCCATACTCATCACACGCCATGCTGGCCACTTAGGACTTTTAACTGTACACTTCTGGTCTTAAGGTCAATACAAGAACATTCTAATCTGCCGGGCAGTGGTGGCATGTGCTTGCCTTTAACCCCAACACCTGRGAGGCAGAGGCGGGTGGATCTGAGTTCAAGGCCAGCATGGCAAACAAAGTGAGTTCCAGGACAGCCTGAGCTACACAGAAAATTCCTGCCTAAAAAATAAAAATTAATCATCTTCATCATCTACTCCAATAGTTTGTGTATGTTCTGTAGAGTCATAGATAAAAACAAAGCCAGCCATGCTACGCAGGAGCAGAACCAACCCACAGAATGTCTTTTCCATTGAGTATAATGCCTCGAAAGTCTCTCTGTGTCAATACATGTGCATGCTTTCTTTCCACAAAAATGAGTACTATTTACTGTACTGTTGCACCGGGAAGAGAACATTTCCCTTTTAGTCACGCATGAGTTATAGCTCGCTTCTGTCAGGAGCCTGGTGTCTCCCTCCCCATGCCCTTCTTGGGTAACCTTTATCCGTAATTATGAGGGATCAAATGTCTGAGCATGCCTACGGTGTGTGCACTTGCACACTTTTCCTCTCTTACAGTTCTCTAAGACCTTCTACACTTTTTGGCATCATTCTATAGTCAACTTACGAGACTAATAAACATTAAGTGACCCCCACACCCACTACACAGGAAAACAAGCCCACCCTGCCAGCCCCAGCACGTCACCTTTGCAGTAATCTGCGGGGTCCTCCTGCTCCTCATCATCTGAACCCAGAATCTCCTCCTCAGGCTCTGGGGGCTCTGGGTCTGGCAGTGGTGGTGGTGGTGGTGGCGGTGGAGGAGGAGGAACTAAAGGAGCTTTCTGTTGAGGCTCTGGCCTGAAACAGGAAAAAAAAAAAAAARAAARAAAARAAAARAARAAAAGAAAAAAGAAAAAAGAAAAAATCTATTTACAAGAAGCAAATCATGCATTATCAGCAAATTTGAGTTTCTTGGTTTAAGGAAAAATAGAACTTGCCACACATTAAGAAATGCTAAAGTCATGTCACTCATTTTAGTTAAATTCAAACAATGCTTATCACACAGGAATGGTGGCGATCTTTTCTGTTCATTAAGGAAGGACTGGGTTTTACAGACATCTACTCATTCAGGAGCTCAATAATTTTTAAGGCTTGACAAAATAAAATTTTATTGTAATGAAAGAGTCCCTACTCCACAATACACAGCTGTGTACGTTATAACAAGGTCAGCTATTACAAGAAAGATGCTAGCTTGTCCTGAGATGGTATGTCAAACTAGGGCCAGAGAAGCTGCCAAGTACTCATCCATCCATCCATCCATCCATCCATCCATCCATCCATCCATCCATCCATCTTGAAGGGGAAATACAGCCTATTGGCTGAATCCGAGAGCCCTTGCCAGCCTTTAACGCATTGCTCTTCATGGGAGTTTACTATGGCTAATGAATGTGACTTATCAACACCGAAACTGCCACAAGTAATAAAGAGTGGCAGGGAGAATGGGGATGAGCGAGGGGAAATCCCAGGATCACTAGAAAGGAGTGGAGCTGAGGATAACACGGAAAGGTGAAGGCCACACAACCAAGTAATGGCGCCATGAGCAGGACAACTAAACGACGCCTAAGTAAATCACAGCTTGCACTTCCTTCCTCTTACTAGAATGCAGGACCACTGAGAGTCCCAGCTCATCCATGGGTAACAGACATTAAGATCATAGGGGGATGCTGAGAAGGACACTTAACACAAGCCTCACTGCCATAAGGGCCCGATTCAGTAAGGACTTGGGGAACCGCAGCACTCTCCTGGATGCTTTATAGAGACGACCCTGAGGAATAAAACAGGAGTGGGGGAAGCAGCGAAGCAGAGATATGCCGCAGCTTCTCCTCGTCCCCTGCCAAAGGGGAGAGTGACAGGTGGGTCAGAGAGGTGAGGTCACACATTTCCCCAGACAAACAGCCTAGAGAGGATGGAACCCATCTGCGACATTTGTTCAGTAGACTTTGAAACCTGCTAGAAATCTAACAAATGTAGTCAGAATCCTTGACTGTGTTTCTATCAGTGGTTTTAGACAGTCATGGTCCATTTCACAAACCTTCAAAGACAGCTGACACATGCAGTGCTAATTAAAGGCACACATTTCTTACCGAGTTTACCATATGCCAATAAGATCCATATAAATGTGTAAATGCATATGCGGTGACCACCAAAACTGCACCCCGACACTGACCTATAGAGTACTGGAGCTTTATGTGCACAGCTTCTCCTCCTTTATGTACACACCAGAAAGCACCTGTGACCCTCAGGAACCTGGGCTCACAATGTTACCCAACCGTTGCACTGCAACCTTGCTTAGCAACCTTGCAGACTTCTAGCTTAAAAGGAGCGGCCTTAACTCCTTTCCATAAGGACTACACTGAACACGATGTTGGCAGAAAGTACTTGAAGTCCAGTTCTATCAGTTAGAAGATKGTCAGTATACTGTGGTAAAGTTTTTTTTTTTTTAAATGGGGAGGAACTATATTTCCAGGAAGAGCCAACTAGGCTGGCAAGCCAGCGAGCCCCAAGACCGTCCCGTCTACTCCTCAGCACTGCTGGGGGACCCTCTGTCTACTCCTCAGCACTGCTGGGGGACCCTCTGTCTACTCCTCAGCACTGCTGGGGGACCCTC
>BDUI01001920.1:16086-27353 GCA_002335545.1 Apodemus speciosus
TGACTGTCCTGGAACTCACTCTGTAGACCAGGCTGGCCTCGAACTCAGAAATCCACCTGCCTCTGCCTCCCAAGTGCTGGGATTAAAGGCATGTGCCAACGCCTGGCTAGTTGTGTGTTTTGATGGCTTTCAGTATTTTATTTAACATACTTGAACATGTCCACCTTTTTATATATTTTTGTCTCTTAAAAAACTTCATATACTGGACCGGAGAGAAGGCTCAGCGGTTAAGAGCACTGACTGCTCTTCCAGAGGTCCTGAGTTCAATTCCCAGCAACCATATGGTAGCTCACAACCATCTGTAATGGGATCTGATGCTCTCTTTTGGTGTGTCTGAAGACAGTGACAGTGTATTCATATACATAAAATAAATAAATAAATCTTTTAAAAAATCCTCATATACCTTTATTGAGATGCTTGGTTTGAYCCCCAGCATTCCATAAGCTGTGTGTGGTGGTGYTCACCTATAGCATCGGCACACCTAGATCTGTAAGGTAAAGACAGGAGGAGCTCAAGGCCATCCCTTGCTGCATAGGAAATTYAATTGGGATAGATGAGACCCTCTATCTGCATCCCATGGGACTGAGAGGGGTAGGTCCTTTTCTTGCACTCTGTGGGTCCTGGGTATCAACCTCAGGTTGCCYGGCTTGTCAGGCAAGCACTTTTACACACTGAACCATACACATAGCTCCCTATATTGACCTTTTAAAAATTCTATTAAAAATTAGTTATTTTTCATACATGAGTGCTTTGCATATAAATACCTGCACTTTATGCATGCCTAATTCTCACAGAGATGAAAAGAGGGCTTCAGCTCCCTTGGAACTGTAATTACAGATGGTTGTTAGAGTCCACGTGGGTGCTAACAACCAAAACCAGGTCCTTGTAAGAGCAAAAGTGCTCTTAAACAACCACTGAGTTTTCTCTGCAGCTGCCACCCCCCCAACCCTTTTCATTTATTTGAGGCAGGCTCTGTATATCTCAGGCTGGTCCTGAACTTGCTATCAGCCAAAGATGACCTTTTACTCCTGATTTTGTCTCCACCTTCCAGTGCTGGGTTTGACCATTCTTGAGGTCATGCCTAAAGTTTTCCCTCTGTTAGATACAACATTCAAGTGATGTTCTTTAACAATAATTGCATATGGCTGTGCACAGTTGYGCATGCCTGTATTCTCTGCTCCTCAGTAGACTGAGGCTAGAGATAATGWGGGCTAGGCATGCATCCGTGGAGARATCCAGAGCATAGCATCCATTTGAAAGGGAATGCYCGACAAGGTAGAACTTCAGGGCATCCTACCAGAAAACAGCTGCCTAGGGGGCAAGAAATAGTACGTGTATTTGAAAGGAGAAAGCCATGGCTTTGGAGTGCCRTGCTGGAGAACAGCTGTAGGAAGTGTTTCCCTAGGTTCAGCTATGAGTCTACGGCAGTGTGGCCCACAGGGTACAGGCAGCCACGCCTGTGGCAGTATCTCTTCTGTGCTGGCTTTATAGGTGTGTCAGCTGAAAGGTGGGGAGGCTCATGGAGGCTTCATCAGCATTCCAGAAAACCACCGGGGCCTGGCAATTTATAGCAGGATTAGATTTCCTATCTGGAGGGGAGAAGAAAGCTGCTTTTAGTCAGCTTAGTTACAAGCAGACTGTTGCCGGCCACTGTGCTGCCGTGCCTCAATGCCCCCTCAAAGGTTGCTTCTTGCCAGATATTTGTCCCAATAAGAGAAAAGTAACTAAAACACACAGGAAGGGAGGCTAGATGGTGAAGAAGTGATTTTAAAGAGGGTTAGGCAAAGGTTGAACACACACGTGCACTGGGTCTGAAGACAGTCGCGGCAGTTGGTTCTCTCCGCTCAGGTTTGGTAGCAGGTGCCNGCATGCCTGTATTCTCTGCTCCTCAGTAGACTGAGGCTAGAGATAATGAGGGCTAGGCATGCATCCGTGGAGAAATCCAGAGCATAGCATCCATTTGAAAGGGAATGCCCGACAAGGTAGAACTTCAGGGCATCCTACCAGAAAACAGCTGCCTAGGGGGCAAGAAATAGTACGTGTATTTGAAAGGAGAAAGCCATGGCTTTGGAGTGCCRTGCTGGAGAACAGCTGTAGGAAGTGTTTCCCTAGGTTCAGCTATGAGTCTACGGCAGTGTGGCCCACAGGGTACAGGCAGCCACGCCTGTGGCAGTATCTCTTCTGTGCTGGCTTTATAGGTGTGTCAGCTGWAAGGTGGGGAGGCTCATGGAGGCTTCATCAGCATTCCAGAAAACCACCGGGGCCTGGCAATTTATAGCAGGATTAGATTTCCTATCTGGAGGGGAGAAGAAAGCTGCTTGTAGTCAGCTCAGTTACAAGCAGACTGTTGCCGGCCACTGTGCTGCTGTGCCTCAATGCCCCCTCAAAGGTTGCTTCTTGCCAGATATTTGTCCCAAATAAGAGAAAAGTAACTAAAACACACAGGAAGGGAGGCTAGATGGTGAAGAAGTGATTTTAAAGAGGGTTAGGCAAAGGTTGAACACACACGTGCACTGGGTCTGAAGACAGTCGCGGCAGTTGGTTCTCTCCGCTCAGGTTTGGTAGCAGGTGCCTTTGGCTGCTGGACCACGTCGGGTCCTCTTTTCCTTTTCTAAGACTCAACCATAGTTCTCTGTGAGGTGTGAAATAACGTGAATGTTGCTTCTCAAAATGCCAGACATGGTCCCTGTCTCAGGGCCTTTGGATTCMTTCAACCTGAACATTTTTTCCATGTATCAAAATGGCCAGCCTTTCTCCATGCTTTTCCCTCACAATCGGTCTCTCAGTGGAACCTTTCTCTTTCCACCYGAAATTCAGCATGTTTTTGTCCCAACACTTTTAAACCTTTTTTTTAAATTTATTTATTTAAAACGATGAAGAGGAAGATGTAAGAATAGTTAGAACATTTTGATTTCTCTCCCTTCAGTGGGTGATAAGATGGAGAAGCCTGGTCACCTACGCCATCACGTTAGGCCCAGCTCACTGCTGCGTCTCATAGAYGTGCCGCTTATGTTTTTACCTTGGGCTTTGCAGGCCAAATCCTGGATTTGGTGTTGTAGATTCAAGAGAGATTAAGATGCACTTGAGTTCAGGTGAGAAGAGAGGGAGAGGGAGAGGGAAGTGTGTGTGTGTGTGTGTGTGTGTGTGTGTTGCCTGTGAGAGTTGGCTCTCTCTGCATGTGATCCAGAGGACTGGACTGATTTGGTATCAAGCACCTTTACCCATTAAGCCATCTTGCTGACCCTAAATTTTCAGTTTCATTGCAAGACAGATATTGATAGTGAAAGGCCGCAGTTCTGGAATYATACAGTCTTCTTTGGAAGTTATCTCAGAGATAAAAATGAGAGAGAATGTCAGAGGTGGGGGAGGCGGAGGGAGGGAGAGAGGGAGAGAGGGAAGGAGGGGAGGGAGGGAGAGAACTTTGTACACATACTGAATCTCCATATAAATAGATACTGAGGAAATTATGTTGCTTTTAACGCAGTAGATTTATATCTGCTAATATTTTTCTTCTATTACTGGATGAAGTTGTTTTTAGGTGAAGGATGTAACTCATTTGTAGAGTGCTTCTCGGTATGCAGGAAGCCCTGGGTTTCATTATTAGCATGGTGTAAACTGAGTGTGGTAGAGGTCGAAGGATCAGAAGTTCAAGGTGATCCTTGGCTACATAATGAGTTCATGGCCAGTCCGGCCACATGTGTGCACTGTTTCAGTTTAGACTCTAAGTCACATATATAGTKTTTGCTTTTACTCTTTTCACTTAAATTTTGGCTAAAATATATCACTGAGCACATTAGGAATTGTGCCTGCCATCTGCCTATCTACCAATTACTTGTAGAAGGTTTGGCAAGTTATTTAAAATTGCTTGTCTCTCTTAAACTTACTGGGACGAGCATGCAGAGAGACGGTCTTTGCTATGTTGATTGAGTTCCATCCTCCGGATTGGCTCATCTCAATGCTCTCTTATTGCCTCATTTATGCTCTTGCCATTAATTTTTATTTTATTTCATTTTTTTATATGCATGGGTGTTTTGCCTGCATCTATGTCTGTGTGCCTGGTGCTCTTTRATGCTAGAAGAGGCATCACAGCCCCTAAAACTGGAGTTACAAATAATTATGATTTGCCATGTGGGTCTGGGGACTCAACCCAGGTCCTTTAGTGTTCATGTTTTGTTTTGTTTCTCTGTGTAGCCCTGGATATCCTGGAACTTGCTTGCTTGTAGACCAGGTTWACCTCAGATATTTGCCTACTTCTGCCTCCTGAGTGCTGGAATTTAAAAGCATGCACCACCACTGGCCTGAACATAATAAGAGCAATATACAGCAAACCAACAGCCAATATCGAATTAAATAGATACTTGAGGATGCCCACTCTCTCCATATCTATTCAATATAGTGCTCGAGGAAGTGCTAGCWAGAACAATAAGACAACTAACCAAAAGAGATCAAGGGGATACAAATTGACAAAGAAATAAAGGTATCACTATTTGCAGATGATAAGATATTATACATAAGTGACCCCAAAAAATTCTACCAGAGAACTTCTCCAGCTGATAAACAACTTCAGCAAAGTGTCTGGATATAAAATTAACTCAAATAAATCAGTAGTCTTCCTTTATACAAATGATAAGCAGGCTGAGAAAGAAATTAGGGAAATAACTCTCTTCACAATAGCCACAAATAATATAAAATATCTTGGTAACTAACCAAACAAGTGAAAGATCTGTACGACAACAACTTCAAGTCTCTCAAAGAATTGGAAGATCTCAGAAAATGGAGAGAGCTTCCATGCTCATGGATTGGCAGAATTAACACAGTAAAAATGGCCATCCTACCAAAGGCCGTCTACAGATTCAGTGCAATCCCCATCAAAATCACAACACAATTCTTCAAAAATAGGGATACTGCAGTAGTTGGAACAGTGAACAAGGCTGCCGTGGCTCATTCATTCTAGCCTTAAAAGCACAGATTACAAGATATAAATTCAAATAGGACTGACTTATAGCATTATTTCTTAACAGTCTCCTTGGTTTTGAATTCTTTCATTTATGTGCAGTTATATGACTCCGGGCAAGAAATTTAATCTTTGAGTTTTATTTATTAAGATTTATTATAAACTTTATGAATTTTTACCTGAATACATATCTGTACATGTTCTTGGTGCCCGTGGAGGCCAGAAGAGGGTGTTGGATCCCCTGAAACTGTAGATGGTTCTGAGTCTCCATATGGGTGATGTGAGTCAAACTCGGGGTTSTCTTTAAGAGCAAGAGGGGCAAATGCTCTTATCTACTGAACCCTCTCTCTAGCCCATCTTTCCTCTAATCTATTAAGTGAATCTTTGCTATATAGGTTTTCCTCACACGATGCATGGACACAATAAATGTGAATCTTTTAACTGTATTATGTAATATTGCTATTTTATATATAAGTATCTTGATAATATTTTAATGTCTTAAATTAGGGGCCTTATGGTTTGNAAGGCTTTAATCTGGCTAACAGATACTACTGATCTGTTTTGTTTTGTTTGTTTAGTTGATTTTTCAAGAGAGGCTTTAGCTCTGGAACGCACTCTAGACCAGACTGGCCTTGAACTCCCAGAGATCCACCTGCCTCTGCTTCCTGAGTGCTGGGATTAAAGGTGTGTGCCACCACATCCAGTCTGGTTTACAACTGATCTTTTAATACTTGTGCTGATTAGTTTTTATTGTCAAGCTGACAGACCAATATTCTCCCTAGAAGGAAGCCTTTTGGGGTTTTGTTTGTTTGGTTGTTTGTTTGTTTTGTCTCATTGTTTTGGTTTGCTTGTTTGTTTCGAGACAAAGTCCTCTATGTAGGCTTTGCTGTCCTGAACTTCCTATGTGGACCAGGTTGGTCTCCAATAGAGATCCTGTGCTCTGGGATTAAAAGTGTATGGCTTGAGAAGGGAGCCTTAGTGAAGGGTTATTTACATCATAATGATTTGCAGGCTTGTCTTGGGAATTGTCTGGCTTGTTAATTGATAGAGAAGTGAAGGATTACCTACATCATATTGATTTGCAGCCTTGTTTTGGATAAAGGAAGACCCAGTCCATTTCACGTGGCGCCATTCTATGGGCAGGGATTTCTTAAGACAAGATTCCTAAGATGAGCAAGAAGGATGCTTTATTTTCTCTTTGCCCTTGACTGTGGCTATGATGTGACCAGCTGCTTGAGTTCCTGCCTTTGACTTCTCTAAAAGAATGAACTATAACTCAGAATTGGGAGTCCCTCGCTGTCTCCTCAGTTGGTTTTCTGTCAGGGTGTTTGTCACAGCAACACAGATGAACCTGTAATAAGGCCAGACTGTTAGTGCCTGGCCAAGGAGTGCATGTCTTAAACAATGTCCTAAAATTTCTTTCATTGTTTCTTGATGACCCTAAGATAATGATAGTTAGCCTGCTTGCTTTCTGAAATGAGATCTTGCTTTGTTTCCTGGGTTAGAATTGAACTCATGATTCTACTACTCCTTCAGCATCAGAATAGCTGGGATTAGAGGCATATAACAGTGCCTGATAAAATAAATTTTAATTAAAAAACTACTCTGGATAGTTTTTATTTTTACATTTATGTATTTATTTGGGTGGGGAGCCTCCCACATGGAAATCAAAGGACAACTGGGAGGAGTTAGTTCTCCCCTACCACCATGTGGATTCTGGGATCAAACTCAGGTTATCAGACTTAGTGACAGGTGCCTTTACCGATTCCCAAGAGCTAGCCTAGTAGACTCTGTCATTATTTTTTTGAGATAGATTCTTACTATGTTGCCTAGGCTGGCCTCAACTTACTATGTTTGTATCCCAGGCTGGCCTTGACTTTTGGCTTATTAGAAAAGTAACATACATAGTATCCATTATTTTCATCCCTTATTGATTTATTTCTCATGTATGGAATAAACACTTATAATCAGGGTTAATATTTTTTATATTTATTGTTAACATCCTAAAATTAAAATTAATGTTTTGAGATAATTATTGCTTCAAATAAGACTGTAAGACAAAGTTTTTCCCATGATATTGTCTTGCAAAATTATGATAACAAAAACAGAATATTGACAAGAATTGATATAGTTTGGATATAGAACATTTCTGTCACTACAGTCCCCCTTTTCCCTCAAATGCTACTCATGTAAAGCTACATCAACTTCTCTCTTGTCCCTCGAATGAGCAAGTGGTATATCTCTTGAGGTGCTAGTGATTGCCATGTTTTAGGTCATGATTGTTAATCTAATGGTTTCCTTCTTCCTAATTCTGTCAGGAAACTGTTCTTTCTGTTGRTTTTAAGGAGATGAGTACCTCAAACTCTTGCAGCACAGTACACCCTATTGTGGTTAGACTGTTCCCTCTTGTGATCTGTAAAATTACTTTTAGACCCTGCACCAAATACCTAGGTGCTAAATGGGCTAGGATTTTCCCTCTCATGACCATCACTATCAGTATCATCAGTAATGCATGGACTCTGCTATGCAGAATATTACTGGTCACAGGTTCCCTGAAGTCTCCTTCATTACTGTGTGAAAACTGGGTATTATGAATCCTGGATGTGAGATTTAAGTCTTCAAAAGTGAATGTAATAGCCAGATCCTGTCAAAAAGAGAAAGGAGAAAGGAAGGAAGGAAATAAAAATGAATCTATTTGATTACCTTCATGTCTCCAAATTACAGATCTTATCAGTACACTATACTACTACCCAAACAGTTTTCAGTCTTTCCTCTTTAGAAACTTTGTTTTATCTCTATTAGCTAGTGTGAAAATCAGCCTGCAGATATCTAGATATTTTGATTTGCTGGCAATGTGGCTGTCCTAGGCTTTTTTCTGTTAGGAAAATAGCACAGGTTTAAGTTTTGTGTTAAAAAAAAAAAAAAGCCTTTACCATTTTAATCATTTTAATTGTGAAATTCAGTAGTGTTCAAAGTGTTGTATAACTATTACCACTATTTCCAGAACATTTTCATCATTCCAAACAGAAACTCTGTACTCTTAGGCAATCTCCCATTCTGCCCTGCCCCACCCCTGGTGACCTTGATTCTACTTTCTGTCAATGAACTTGCTTGTTTTATACGCTTCACATGAGCAGGCTCACGTATTTGTCCTTTTATAGCTTATCTCACTGACTATTTCCAGGCTCCGGTCATATTTAGGATGTATTTGAAAGTCATTCTTTTTATGACTTTTTATGACACATCTTTTTATGTCAGGATAATCTGTTGTGTTTATATAACCACATTTTGTTTATCTGTCAGTGGAATTTTTGGTTGATTCCATGTTTTGTCTACTGGGAACACTGGTGTTTAAGTATCTAAATTTTTTCCATTTTTAATTTTGTAAGTGAAATTGACAGGTTGTATGATAATTCTGTGTTTGCCTTTGTGGGGAAATGGAAATGCTGTTTTCTAGAACATCTGTCGTAGAAGTTTGGTCCTGGGTCTTCCTCCTAGCCCCATGCTCCCAGAAATAAGACTCAGACTCAAAAATATATTTACAAATACCTTGGCAATATAGGTAGGTTCTTCTCTGACCAAATCATAACGTACTATCACCCACGTACTCTAATCTACATTCTGCCACTTGCCAGGCTACCTGTGCTCTGGTCCCATGGGTCCATCTTGTCACATCATCCTGGGTGACTCTCCCAAGCCTGGCTGAATCCTTTCTGCCTCCCAGGTGGTCCTTCTCCTATTTTCTGCCTAAGGCATAGGTTATCAGAATTGTTATTGGCAGGTGCCACATCCACATAGATATAAATTATTCTCTCTACATCTGCATCAGTTCTTCTTTCTCTACAGCCTCACCAGCACTTGTTTAATGTAAAACTCTGCTTTTGAGATAGTGTCACCTTCCTGAATATGGTCTGTCACTGCTGTGATTTTGACTCTGTGCTTTACAGATGGGACAAGCATCTTTTCATGCTCTTTGCCATTTATATCTTCTTTAGAGAAGTGTCTACTCAGACCTACTAACTTTTTTTTAAAAAAAAATTCATTGTTTTTCATTCATTTGTAAGAACTCTTCATGTATTTATTCTATCTCAGGTTTTCTAGAGTGAGTTAGGAAGTATTTTCTATTCTTCAATATTTTATTTATTTTATTTATTTATTTTTTTTGGTTTTTCGAGACAGGGTTTCTCTGTGTAGTCCTGGCTGTCCTGGAACTCACTCTGTAGACCAGGCTGGCCTCGAACTCAGAAATCCGCCTGCCTCTGCCTCCCAAGTGCTGGGATTAAAGGCATGCACCACCACACCTGACTCATTTAAATTTTTTAAAAAGATATTTTATTTTAAATTATGTATGTGCATGTGGGTTTGTGTACATGAATTTGTTGTCTGCAGAGTCTGGAGGTGTTGGATTCGACTGGAGCTTGAGTTACAGGCACCTGTGAGCCAGCTGATGCCAATGCTGGGAACTGAACTCAGGTCTACCATAAGAGCAGCGTGCACATTGACTCATGAGCCATCTTCCTTCCTCCCCCAAATATATATAAATGTATATTATCATTATTCCTTGGAGAAAAGCTGGCAAATGAATAGTCCTGTGAGTTCTGATACAAACACACACACACACACACACACACACACACACACACACACCATGCACAGCCTTGTTCTTTGAGATAAGCAAATGAGTAGCACAGTATCTTACATGGACTCACCTTTTCTCAGAGAACAGGGAATTTGCTCGTTGCTAGAAGTGTATATGCTTGTTCTTGCCCAGACTGCCCTGGACTGCGACTGCGTGACAGCTGCAGAGGGACAATGGACGAGACCCCCAGCGCTGGCTGTAGCTTCTTCAGTTTCTATGTTCTACAATGCCTGCTTTACCTGTTAGCTTTTTCTTCATTTATTTTATGTGTAYGAGTGTTTTGCTTACATTTCTGTCTGTGCACCATGTTACAGATGGTTGTGAGCTGACCTGTGAGTGCTGGGAACTGAACCCCAGTCCTTTAGAATAGTAAGGGTTCTTAACCCCTGACCATCTCTCCAGTCCCAACTGTCAGTGTGCTTTTCATAAAATTAGCCTATCTGAAATGTACCTTGTTAAATGTGCCTTTAAGACACACTGCTGTACAACCATCACCACAATCTAATTTTAGAAAACTTTCAACACCTAGAAGGAAACCTGTGTGTGGTYGCAATCATTACCRGTTTCCACTACCCGGCCTCCCCCCAGTTTCCTGGCATCTATTCATCTAGTTCCTTTCTCTGAGTTTTCTTGTTCTAGAAACTAATATAAAGTCCTACATTTTGTTGTATTTTGTGCCTAGTCTTTTCATTTGGCATAATGCTTTCAAGATTCATCCATATGATATGTATCGTGTGCAGTTTCTTTTGAGGCAGATGATCTGTTTGTAGCTCAGGCTGCCATTAAACGCACCCTCCCTTCCTGCGCATCAGGACCCCCAGAGATGGGTTTGTGGGCACATGCATCAGTGTTCACAGTGTGTGTGTGTGTGTGTGTGTGTGTCTCCGTACCACAGTGCACATGAGGGGCGGGGTCAGTGGACAGCTTCCGGGAATAGATTCTTTCCTTCTTCCATGGGACACAAGGTTGAATTCAGAAAGGGGAAGAAATTTTATTCACTGTAGATATATGGCCACTTGAAACATGGTTGTCTTTTCTAATGTGTGTGTGGTGTGTGTGGTTTGTATATGTAGATTGATTTCAAAACTACAAGTGAAGTTGGAGCTAGAGGGATTATAGAAAAAGCAAGTTACGGTTTTGTTTTGTTTTTTCTGTCACTGAAAGTTGACACAATAGTAATGGGATTAAGTAGTATTTTAATTATTAGTAAAGGAGTCAAAAATTGGTCTCATACAATCCAGAAGTTCTGTGCAGAGTAAAAAGAAGCCAAATTATGGCTGGGAATGTGTCTTATAGTGCAGTACATGTGACATGCCCAAGTTGGAACCCAAGCATTCTATTTTTTTTTTCAAGACAGGGTTTCTCTGTGTAGCCCTGGCTGTCCTAGAACTCACTCTGTAGACCAGACTGGCCTCGAACTCAAATCCGCCTGCCTCTGCCTCCCAAGTGCTGGGATTAAAGGCGTGCGCCACCACCACCAGGCTGAACCCAAGCATTCTAAAATAACAATTATAATAGTAGGGTTTTAGTTTGGGAGTTTTTGTTTTGTTTTGTTGTTTTTTAATTAAAGGAACACCAGAATGGTGGTTACAAAATTAGGGAACAGAAAAAAAATTCCAGATATCAAAAAAAATCACTAGATTTATGATAAAAAATAAAAAATGTGGGCAAGAG
>BDUI01001920.1:75014-85498 GCA_002335545.1 Apodemus speciosus
CAAAAATCCAGCTGATTGACTAAATTGGTCACTTATACCTATGCATTCTACTCTTAAGCTTATAAAGCATGTAGGCATATTTTAAAGATAATTAGGAGCAGTTTTTAATGTGCAACTATGAGGAGTAGAAGCAAAACAATATATAATGATACTTAGTCTAATAGTGTAGGATAATACTGAGAATGTTTTAATAGTTTCTAAAATAGAGAAAACCACTTTGCTTACCAAATTCTGTATTTTTTTTTGTGAATTACAAAACAGGAAAATGGCACTGAAATAAACAGTTATATGGTAACAAAGGGTTCTCCACCTTTCAAACATATGGTGATTGTCTAAGGAGTGGTTTTGAAAATGTATAAAATGAAACCGGGAACATGAGTGAAGTATGTCACCTAAAACCATTTTTTTGGTTGTTGTTTTTTGCCCTTTCTTTTGTTGTGACATCTAAAAGGATATATCAAGCATCACTAATTTCAAAGTAGTATACTTTATGCAGAATTTGTAGCATCATCGAGAGTTACCAGCATTAGGGCTATAGCTAAGGATTAGTTCAATGCTTAGTAGCACTCTTCAAGAAGACACAGGTTCAGTTCCAAGCACAAAATTCCAATTCCAGAAGATATTACTCCTTCTTGTGAACTCTGTGTGCACTTTGCAGATACAGTGTAGGGACATCCATGCAGGCAAAACACCTACACATGTAAAAAATAAATTAAAAAAATAAAGGAAATATAATTTCATGGAAAATATGAAAATATATGCACTGGGTAATTTTTTATTCTAATATGGGCCTTGCCAGAGCTTAGCAATATCCTTGGAAAATTATTTAATGAATATACTTCCTGGGGTTCATGTGATAAATCACAATATAGCACYCTCAAATAACACATCACATGGAAGGCAATCAGCAACTGTCCCTTGATCTTTCCCCTTATATATCACCTAAGACAATTACTTTGAAATCATGCATATTGAAGAGACTCACAGCTTTTTTGAACAAAGAAAATCATGGGTTATTTTGCTGTATTTTAAAATTATAATTCATTTGATAATAACTTGGTACTATGAATTGAGAATAAAAGAAAAATCTAAGTTTTTTTTGGATCAAAAGAGGCTCACTGAAATAACATTCCATAGAAGAGTATGGAATTTTATACCTTTGAAATAATTCTTTTGCTGTGGCAATATAAAGATGGCTCTGTTTCAGGATTCCATTGTGCTTACAATCTCCACTCAAGGTKGTTTCTAAATGACAAACAGAAAAGATTGCATTAATCAAGATATAGATATAACAAATGCAACCAAGTTACATCATTGTATTATTTGCTATTTTTCTAGCTAAAACAATTCTAACTTTTTATTTAGAAATAAAGCAGACATCAATAGGAGGGGGAGGCCCTTGGTCATGTGATGGCTTGATGCCCCAGTGTAGAGGAATGCTGGGGCAGTCAGGCAGGAAGTGGGTAGTTGGGTAGGGGAGCACCTTCATAGAAGCAAGGTAAGAGGGTATGGGATAGGGGATTTGCAGAGGAGAAACTGGAAAGGGGATAACATTTGAAATGTAAATAAATAAAATAAAATAATAAAAATGAAAGAAAAAGCTGAAATTTAAAAATCACCCTTATAACCTGTTCCATCTTCAAAGTCTGGGAAATAGTTACATATCATTTATTTGGTTGGTTTTGTCTTAAAATATTTATGACAGTTTGTTTCTACATAAAGGAAGGAGATGTAAAGTAATTGTTATCTAGCCAGGRACATGTTTCATAATAGTTGACATGCTGAGACTGAGAGATGAATCTATAAAGTGAACAATATATAAATGTTCAATCTATAAATGCACTACCTTTTAAAGCTTGTTGTTAAAGTTTTGGTTCACTATTATTATTTCAATAATTACTTATTTGGCAACCAAACTGGTAGTTAAGTGCATTATTAATTTTAAGTCTTTGGGGTTACATGAATCTTAGAATTTTCTAAAATCAATATCAGTGTTTCTAATTTTACTTCCCATTTTGACTTAAAAGCATAGTAAATAAATTTATAAGTAGTTGAATACATTGCTAGTGATTCAAATTTTAGTTGATTTTTTTAGTACACATAATGTTTTGGAGAAAAATGCAAAACTAGTCACATCTTGGTGTTAAGAAAGGAAACTAGAAAATTATCAAGGAAGTTATTCAGAACAGTATGTTGGTAAGGCATGCCGTTTTTCAGTTTCAGATGCTTTTACATTTCAATGACATTTCTGTCAAGCAGTGTGTACTGGGAATTTGCTACTTGAAAATCAATGATTTGAATTACCATCTAGATTGTTTCTATAGCCTCTTAACTAGTCTCCTTGCTTCTTCTATTGATCACCTCTGCTTGGATCTCTGAGTTTCATGTCCTAAAAACTTTACCTCTTTCGCCAACCTTACTCTAAACACCCCACTACTTCTATACACATTTATTTGCTTTTCATTTTTTCTTTCCCTTCAGAGTTTGAGTATGCATGCTCATGTCATGAATAGTCTCCGGTCTTATAATTGGGTTTAACAAATACAATATGGTAAAAATTAACAGAGGACCCATTCTAACATTAGATTTTTATAGACTACAAAAGCCAAAAGCTTTTTTTTTTTTGAACTCTTCCATCTCAAGATGGTAAAATACTTGAGATTACTTATTCCTTTGAACTATTAGCCAACTGCCAAGCATATATACGGTAATTTTATAAGAAACATGTCTTCCTTTAAAGCACTGCCATTTCTTACTGTGGTATTATGCAAATTAATCCAAGATATAAGAGGACCAGTGGAAGATCTGGTTAATAAACTTCTACAATTTCTATCACATTTAATTCATGATTAAAGAACAATTAATTCAAAACAAAACAAAGCAAAACAAAACAAAACAAAACAAAAAGCAAACTGGGTCAGACAGGAAGGGAGAAGGTCCAGAGGTAAGGGGAAGAAAGGAAGGGAGGCGCTGGGAGGAGTAGGGGGGAGGGGAAAGTAGAATCAGGATATATTGTGAGAGATAAGAATCAATTTTCAATTTTAAAATATCTCTGTAAATAACTTTTTAAAGGACTTTTTAAATGGTATATGAATAAATATTTTTGTACTAGAAATTGTGGCTTAAATAGTCTGAAATAAAAAAAAAACGAAGTGCTATTCTTTGATTCAAAGGCTGCTATCTTGAGAAACTGAAGATGTAGTTTTTATTGACATTGTCTTATCATGTGAAGTTTGGAAACATTCACTATTGACTTTCATATCAGAATTCTTGACAAAAGCTTTGATTTTCATTTTTAAGATTGACTGTATCTTGAGGGAATTTTTAAAAAGCAAGCGCCAAGAAAGGACAGAAAAGATGTTCTACTGATGTGTACATGACAGGTGAAATATCGTAACCTTTTAGAACTTTTATTGAATTTAATTCCAAAGATATATAAGATTGTATTGGGAGCAAAATATGTTATTTGTAGTGCTATAAGGGCACTCCAAGTGTAAACATATGGTTTCCATGAAGAAGGAATAATGTAGGGTCTTCTTATTAGATGATTTCCCTCTGGGTTTACAAAGGTTAGTTGATGCACATGCAAACATAGGCTATGTTCTGTCTAAAGTAAACAGGCCATGTTGAAATGAAACTGTATTTCCCATTAAATATCATAAGGGTTCCTAAAATCATCTTCTTTTAATATTACTTATATTTGTATATTTTTCTTGTATTAGGATATTTATACATGCACATGCATGCTATTGTGTGCTTATGTGTGGGAACATATAATTGTGGTCATTTGGAGGTCAGAAAACATGTGTATGTTACTTCTTGCCTTTTAACATGGAATCAAGGTCTTTTGTTCTTTAACACCATGTACACCAAGTAGAGAGTCCTGTAAGCATTCATAGATTCTTCTGTCTCTTCTCTGTTCCTCACCCTATGCACACTGGCTTTATAGATGCATACCACCATGCCCACCTTTGTCTGTGTTTCAGGAATTTGAATTCACATCCTCTTATTTTCATAGCATGTGATTTACTCACTGATCTTGGCCTTATTATTATTATTTGTTGAGAAAAGTTCTCATCTAATTGAGGTTGGCCCTGGTCATCCTGCCTCCTTCACTGAACAGCGAAGATTACAAACATGTTACCATGCCCATTTTACATGGTTCTAGGGACCAAGTGTAGGGTTTCATGAATTCTAGGCCAGAACTTGATCAACTAAAGTATACTCTCAGTTTCTTTTCATATTATTTATGATACATATTAATTCATGTACTAAAGGAATATGCATTTTCAAAAATAATAACTTAAAATCATTTCCTTTGTGATTTGAAGTCCCATAAATATGATAGATTAAATTTAAAATAATCTATCTCTAAATGAGATTATTTCAATATTTAACTAAATCAACTCAGAATACCTTTATTTAATGAATATCCTGTATATAATTAAGTTATCGATATTCACAAGTCAACTGTCAACTGGTTGAATCATTTACTGAATATATGAACTCAGAAATACTCTATTTTTACTGAATGTACTTATCAAATGAATATAGCCTTGATTTTCATTTATGAAGTACAAGTCAATCGATTTYATTGTATATTTAATATTAGATTTTTGTATATTAGTACATATGAAGATGAAGTAGAACTTAATTTTAAAGGACTATATTTTGGAGCACTTAAAATTCATAGTAAGCTTGAATAGAAGGTACAGATATTTCTGCTTATCCTCTCACAAATTAATAAAATCTTTATACTGAAATACCAGTTTTAATAAGTGTTTACATTTAGAGTAAAATCTATGTATGTAGGTAAATGGAGAATACCATATACAAACAAACAGAAAATCCTTAGTGTTTTGTCTGTGCATCAAACTCCTACCTCACCAACTTGGCAATCACTCTTCTTTTTACTGTTGCCATAGATTTTTCTTTCCAATAATATCATAAAGTTGAAATCAAACATTGTGTAGCCCTTTCATATTGTTTTCTTTCACTTAGCACATATTTTGGTCTTCTTTGCATCCTTTCATGTTTTAATACCCCATTCCATTTTTAGCATTCAGTAACATTCCACTATTTGTATTTACTACCAGTTATTCATTAACCCACTAAAGAATATGTTGATTGCAAAGGTTTTTCAATTATAAATAAAAGCATTAAAACTGTAAAAGGGCAGATTTCTGCACAAGCATACATTTTCAACTTCCTCATGAAACTCGGAAGAGAACAACTATTTTTAGCTTAGTTTACAAGGAACTATAAATAAATGCATTGTCTTCCCATGTATCGGTACAATTTTATACTTTTATCTGCAATTTCTGACATTCCCATAATATTCTTATCTTTGCCAACATTTAATGATAGCATTTTCAATATTAGATGATTTCATTTGTAGTAGCATCCCATTATATTTTGAGATCATATCATTCATCAGACATCACTAGAAATAATGTTTAAAAATTCTAATTGAAGTCACTATTCATGATATAACTTATACAGTGTTCTATTTAAAGTCACGCTTTTATGCAGAATCCCTTTAAAACCATTAATGTAAATCATCTTGTGAGTTGAGGAAAACCTGGTAGCCCACTTAATGCAGAAGGCTCCATCATTGAGCTCTTGGATACTTTGTCTGTCGATATTCATTATATTGGGAATTCTCCCATAATATGCTTTCTATTGACAACTTAATATAAGCCAATGCTTTTTAATGGTTGGTCACTAATTTGATCCCTTTTGCTTAACTTTTGTCACATATATCCAACTATCTAGTTTGTTCAAACTTCTGTTTGGACTAGACATTTCAATCCTGATCAAATTCCTTGATTTCTCTCCTACATATGACTGTTTGCATTTTGCCACGAATTCAGCTAATTCTGTCGAGTTTGCCTTGTCAACAGATGCAACATTTAACTCTTTTATCATATTTATTTACTTATTTATTTATTTATTATTTGTTTATTCATTTATTCATTTATTGAAAACAAATTATTTTCTAATACAATACATCTCAAACACAGTTTCCCCTCCCTTCACTCCTTTGACAGATCTACTTCTTCTTTTTCCTCTTTAGAAAAGAGCAGGCCTCCAAAAAAACAACAATCCAACAGGAACAAAACAAGATATGATTAAATAATGCAAAAGTCCTCATATAAGTGTGGAGCAGAGACTGAGGGAAAGACCCTCAGAGACTACCCCACCTAATGATCCATCCACATACAGTTACAAAACCCAGATACTATCTATTATCCATTTCCATAAGTACTTGCTGCCTGGAGTCAGATATAGCTGTCACCTGAGAGGCTCAGCTAGTGTATGACAAATACAGAGGGGTACAGTCTCAGCCAGCCAATGAACTGAGCACMGGGTCCCCAGGTGGGGAGCTACAGAAAGGACCCAAGGAGCTGAAGGGGTTTGCAGTGTCATAGGAGGAACAAAGATATGATCCACCCAGAACTCCCAGCTCTCCCAGGGACAAAACCATCAGCCAGATAGTACACGTGGTGTTACCCATGGCTCCAGATGCATAGGCAGCGGAGGATGGCCTTGTTGGACATCAAAGTGAGGAGAGGCCCCTGGTCTTAGAAAGACTCAATGCAGGAGTGTAGGGGAATACCAGGATAGGGAAGCAAGAGTGGGTGATTGGGGAACAAAGGGAGAGGAGGTGGCTTGTGGGACTTTCAGTGGGGGCAGGAAAGGGGAAATCATTTGAAATGTAAATAAAGAATATATCTAATGAAAAAATAAAAGACTGGCCAAAGCAATTCAAATAGGAAGAGAGGAGTCCCAAGAGGAGGCAAAAGAGTCAGATGCAGACCTGATCCCATTGTTTGGAGACCCTCTAAAACACTGAGCTAACAGGCCTAAAATATATGCAAAGGATCTAGTGCAAACCCATGCGACCCCCTTATAACATCAGTCTCTGTGAGTTCACATGTACTCTGCTCACTGGGTTATGTGGTTCATGTTCTCTTGATGTCCTCCATCTCCACTGATTTACACAATATTTCATCCCCAACTTACTCAGGGTTCTCCAATTTCCAAGGGGAAAGACCCAGTAGAGAACTCCAATTTAGACTCTCTTTCTGATGATGTCGGGCTGTGGGTCTCTGAACCCACTCCTATATGCAGGTGGAAGAAGCCTTTTTGATGGAAACTGGACACAGCATACATTTGTGAATATAGGAGAATGTCATCAGGAATTAATTTCATTGCTTTTTTTCCTGTTATGTACATTTCTACCCTAGTCTATAGTTCTAGCCTAGGTCTCTAGGCTATTCAATCTCTGGTTTCTGGCATCCAGACAGTGTAGGGCATAGGATTCTACAAATTAAACCAAATATTGTTTGGCCACTTCAACTTTGCCACAGCACATATGGCAGGAAGGACATATTATAGGTCAAGGTTTTTTTGTTTTTGTTTTTGTTTTTTTTTTTGGCTGGGTTCATTTCCAGTTTTCTGTTTCCATAGCATACAGAGTACCTTATCATGCCAAAGATAGTAGAACGCAATGATGAACTCTCCATGCAGTGTGAACTATGTTCATTGAGCTCTATGGATGCTGGCGTCTGCAATGGGGCCTTTGTGTCAGTTTTCCAAGAGTGACCTTCTGTCCTAGAATCAGCCTGAGTTGTTAAGGGATCTCCATAGAAGTCCTGCAACCATCAATTCCAACTAATGGAACCCAGTCCCACCTCTGGAAGACTTTCTTGGTTAGAAAATATGGTCAGTTCAGGCTTTGTAACCTCCATTACTAAGAGTCCTCACTAGAGTCACCTTCATAGCCTCCAGATTTTCATTGCATTACATTGTCACACTACTCTACAAATCTCCACCAATTCCAGCTCTCTCTTCCTGAACTCTCTTCCTAAATTGCTGTCCTGAATCTTTCCCATTCCATAGGCTTATGCTTGGACTGATTGATCTTACAGAAGTTTTCAGTTTCCTGAGGTCTCATTTATTAATTGTTGATGCCAGTGTCTGGCTATTGGTACTCTGTTAAAGAAGTTGTATCCTGTGCCAGTGCATTCAAGGCTGTTCCCCACTTTCTCTTCTATCAGGTTCAGTATATCTGGTTTTATGTTGAGGTATTCGATCTACTTCTGCTGGAGTTTTGTAGATGGTAAACATATGGATCTATTTGCATTCCTCTACAAGCAAACATCCAGTTTGAACAGCACCATTAGTGGAAAATGATTATTTTCCAGTGCATATTTATAGCTGCTTTATAAACCAAAACCAAAACCAAACACAAAAAAAAATATATAAAACACGTGTCCATAGGTGTGTGGATTCCTGTTTAGTCTTTTCTCATGCTTCTCATCTTTTATCTGTTTTATTTTAATAATCCCTAAAGCATTCTTCATCTATATCTTTTAACTCTTTAAAAATTTCTTTCCTCAATATGGTAGCCATTATGATTCCTTGTGATTTGAAATATAATATCCTCCTTCGTTTTGCTTATGATGGCCCATTAACTGTTTCATAATAAGGCTCCAAGTCCTTGGAGTTAAAATTATAAGGATGTTGGTCTCCATTGTCTATCGGTTTTATCTTTTAACATGTTCCTTGTATTTATTCAACTCTAGGGTATAATCATTCTGTGTCACATGGCACATGCTCTTTACAACACCATTGCTTTGCCCTAGCTCTTTTAAGTAGGATGCTTTCCCCATGCATAAGTTATCATTCACCCTTACTACCATGGAATTTCCTACCTTGGGTCCTCTCTTTGAGTCACACTTTTTATTGAAACCTTCTTTGTCCACCTTTAAAAAATTGCATGTCACATCTTACCTTTCTCTTGTAATCATGTACTTATGCTAAATAGTTGATTCATTTATTTAAATGTAGACTTCATGAGAAGGGAGGTATATAATTTATATTAATGAATATATCTCCCTTGCCCAGAAAATCTTCTGCTTTAAAAGTTTTAGGAAGTGAATTAACTTTAATGCATTTTAAACATTAGACAACAGAGAAATCAGATATTGTTCAGAGATGATGCACCAAACACTCGAGAGACTGGAAGCCCAAGGGAGTTTAGAGGTCAGGTGGGGTGAAGGGTGCGGACATCCATGTGGAGACAGGGGTTTGGGGAGGAGGTACAGGATGTGGAACMGTCAGAGGGTGGATGGGCATTAGGGGAAATAAAATGTGGAGTGTAAAAATAAATGAATAAATTTATTAATAATAAAAGCATTAAAAAATAATTCACCCTGAGAAAGGCTTGGTGCTACGCTGGGATCCAAACACCCAGTATAGTTGCTGGCAGGCTAATAAAGACTTTCTATTGGCTTAAAAAATTGGCTATTATCTCACATGTATAATTTTTACTGTTTTGGAATTTCATAGCCTGTATATCGTGAATTCTACACCCCAATTCTCTTCTCTAAAATCTTTTCCTACCCCTTTCACCACTTTTCCATATCAAATTTATGTGTTCTGCTTTTTACTCCTCCCTCACCAAGTACACTTATTGCTGACTGAATGTATATGGTTTAGGACCATCTAGTAGAGCATGGGTAACCTTTCATGTCTAACATTGTTGAAGAGAATTGACTCCCTCTCTCCTAACACTCATCAATTGCTAATAGCTTTGCAGTTAGGAGTAGAGTTTCACTTCTTGTTATTGTTATAAATTTGGCTGCCTTAATGTAGCATAGTCTTCTACATATGATCACAAGTGCTGTGAGTTTCTATGTGCAACTGACTTGCTATATCTGGAAACAATTTTATCTTAGTCATTCAACACCTCTCTTTCTTATAATCCTTCAGCGCTTTGTCCTATGATGAGCTCTGATCACTGTCAGTGGAGTATATGATATTGTTGTCTCATTTATGGCTGAGCATTCCAGAGTCTCTTATTTTATGCATCTTGACCATTCATTAATCTGTGTTATTCACAATCTAGTGCCAAAAGAACCTTCTTTACTGAGAGTTGAGAGATGAACTGACCTATGCATATAAGAATCAGTTAAATAGTATATGTAATCAACAGAAAAATAGTAGTAGATTCTCCCCTAGGACATTTAACCAACCTAACCACTGTTCTTTATCCCAATAATCGTGCCAGGAAAGGGTTTCTCATGTTTTACAGTTGTCCCAAATTCTAATCAGTTAGTGGTTGGTCACCTGTATTCCCATAGTATTTGTGCTCTTATTTTACCAGTGGACCTATGTTGATAAGCCAATCATTGTTATAGCTTGAATAATTCGTAGCAGTGTATGATTAATAATTACTTTTATCTACTAGTAGTGAGCACACCAAGTAGGCATACCAATATTATGAAAGCTAGACAATGAAGATGTTGCTTTCAGGTCAGTAACAAATCAATACACTACTATGGAAATCAGTCTGGTGATTCCTCAGAAAATTGGGCATGACTCTTCCAGAGGACCCTGTCATACCACTCCTGGGCATATACCCAGAGGATTCCCCTACATTCAACAAGGGCACATGTTCCACTATGTTCATAGCA
>BDUI01001920.1:115330-134251 GCA_002335545.1 Apodemus speciosus
TTTTTCGAGACAGGGTTTCTCTGTATAGCCCTGGCTGTCCTGGAACTCACTCTGTAGACCAGGCTGTCCTGGAACTCAGAAATCCATCTGCTTCTGCCTCCCAGAGCGCTGAGATTACAGGCGTGCACCACCACTGCCCTGCTACTTATCCATTTTTGAAAAGCTATTACTGTTTGTGGCAGAGGGATAAATAAGTACATAACTATGGTGGCTTAAGATATAATGGCCTGCCCCACATACTCATATATTTGAATATTTGGTTCCCAGTTCCTGGACTATTTAGGAAGGATTGGAAGTTATGGCCTTGCTGTATATAGGAGGTATGTCACTGGGCCATGCCCAATCTTTCTCCATCTGCCTCTCCTTAAAATAAAATGCAAATTCTCAGCTCAGACTCCAAGGCCATAATGACATGCCTAAATGCCCTGCTTCCTTCTAAAAGAATGATGGACTCTAACCCTTTGAAAGTGTAAGCAGGTCTCCAGTTTTGAGCTTCCTTTTATTACTTGCTTGGTCATGATGTCTTGTCATAAAAATAGAACAGTAACTAAGAAAATGACAATATATAGAGCTGTGACAAAATGCATAGGAAACAGCTGAAGGTTAGAAGGTTTTATTTTCACTTATAGTTCAAACTGGTATACCAAATGATGAAGGAGAAGGTAGGACAGCAGTATCAGGATGCAAATAAAAACACTGTATTTGACGCTGGAAAGTACAGAAAATAAGCAGGAAATCAGGCATGGTCATAAAGCTTTATGACCATGGCCTACTTCCAAAATGTAACATAACCTTCCTAAACAGTGCCAACAATACAGAGCACATGTTGAAATACATGAGCCTTTGAGATTTATTACATGTTCCAACCACAGCAAATCACAAGGTTGATGGAGAAAAATAAATCCAGAATATTTAGAAACTAAGACAAACACAAGAATTGTTGTGTCAAGTGACAGAAAAGACAGGCAATTTAGAGTATTTTTTTATTAACACATAATAATTTCTGGCAGACATTTTCATACCAGGTACATTAGTCTTCATTCAGAAAATATCACTAATCTAGGAGAAACATCATTCTCATGAAATGTGGAGAATTTCATTGGCAATAAGGAAGTAAAGTAGATTCGAAATTGGATAGGATTCAGCCTGAAGTCGCTTCAATATTTTTTTATTTACCAACTACTGATATTTACAGTGTAAAAGGAAAATAGAAAAACAGAGATCTACAGATATTGCTTTCATAAATTACAATTTTCATGACTTTCAGAATTTTGAAAATGTATAATTCTGGGAGGTGTGAATGATTATAAATGTATCAATTTGGAAATGTATTATGTGTGGATGATAATAAACATTTATGCATTAATTATCTGGTCAAAATATACAGTTTTTATTATGAATTAATAATTTCATATCAAAATTGAGTGACTGTGAGATATGTTTTTGGATAAACCACACTTTCAGTGATGGTAGTATCAAGGATGTTGATGTTAATTTTCAATGAACCAATATTCTTATACTGGACATAGTGTTATTATGAAGAAATTGGCAGTACAGGAGGTACTTTTTATTTTCTCATTTCATACTTTCATTTAGTATTAAGATGTTCATGTTTTCATTTTCAAGTTACATGAATTGGCACTAAACAGAAATCTTCTGGCTTCTGTTAAATTTACTTTTTAAACACCTCCAGGGAAGGAATGGGAGAATTCAGAGCAGTCAACAGTTTTGACTGAATTTATCTAGGTAGAAATCTTTATTCTATCCAGACATTATTTCAAAATTTCATTGTCCCAAATCAAAGGAAGCACAGTGATTTATCTACACATAGATACATATCATCTTTGATCAAGTTGTCTCAGGGAAAATAAATTGTACTAATTTTGTAAATTAGTGAATATAAATTTTCACAATTGAGAATTTTATTTGACCTAGAAAACAATTTCTTAAGAATATAACAAATAATATGTAAAATATCTACTTGGCTTTGAAATAACACATTTGCCTTGACCTTACCCATTGTTAATACTAGGTGTTTCAGTACTGCTATTATGTAGATTATTGAAAGAAAATGCATTTAGAGAGTTAAATAATAGACAAAACATAAGCAGAAATAATAAATTATAAAACTTACAGTATAAGTGAATACATTTGTACTCTGGATGATATTACATCAAGTGTATGTTCCATTAACTTGCCTTCCTTCATCAGTTAGCATCTTCAAGTTTGCACTGTAGTAACAGAGTCATTCAGCTAATGAAACAATGGTTGTGTTTGTGTTTAACACTTCATATGTGCCCAATTCAAGATGGGATTGACAATGTGGCTGCGCTGTATGTTAGTCTCAAATAGATTCAGGTTTAAGGAAGTGTTCACCAAATAGAAAGTTGCCATCCACTGTGTCTCAAGTAAGGGTGTCAAATATTTCAAACTGCAATTAAGTGCTATGGTCCAAAAGTCACCCTGTAACACTGCTGTCTATTTTTCAATTATAATTATTCTCATGATCCTGTCAGTGGAAAGTAGCAAAAAGTACAAGTCTCCTATGTGCCTCAAAGTGGGAAAATAACCAGATTTGAAAGAATGTTAATCATCTCTACCACATTGGAAAAATGAATGAACTCTTTGAACAAAAGTTCAGGCCTCCCACTTTGGCAAATCTCTCATGGTTAACCCTAGAACTACCAATTATGGACTCACAGTGACCTGATTCCCTCCTCTCAACCCAAGCTGCCACCTGGGCTTCACAAACATGGATAATGGTAATCTGGTCAGAATTGAATTGATAATTGGCAGCAGGAGATCCTGCAAGCTGTGGCTCATTTGTATAGCCATACTTAATTGAATTCTTATTGATTGAAACACACACTCAATTTTCTGATGTCAGAAAAACCTGACAAGATAAACTAGTTCAACCATTAAATCAAGATAGTCTACAAGGTTTGTTTTAAATATTTGCCTGTCCTCTCAGAAGCCTTGAACTAATTTTAATTTTTATTCATTTGAAAAATGTGGTGAGCAAAACAGCTATGTGACATGTGATTTTCCTGAGAGACTCATATTTAAGGCAAAGGAATTTTAGGAACTGCTAAAGAATATGGCATCCTCATTCTATAGATGATCAAAGTCTAATACTACTTTGTGTCCCTGAAAGGGGTTCAGTAATTTCTGTGCAGCAAGGCATCTGACAAGCAGTTAAAATACAAAAATATGTAAATCTATAGTCTCTACTTTTATAGATTCTAACTTGAGAGCATTTGAAATGTAAAATCTAAACTCTAAATTTACATTTAAAACTCATGAGGTGATTTTGCTGAACAAATGTACATGAAACTTGCTTTTCTGAAATGTTTCATCAAAAAAACATGTTTGTTTTGAATTTGTTTTCATAAAGCAATAAATTGTCCAAACTTTTTTAGCCTCTTTGTACTTTAAGAATAAGACTATCCATTTAGTAGAGCAGATTCTGTGTTTGCAGTGTTTCTGCTTCATTTCTTATATGAAAAATACTGAAACTATTAAATAATTCATAGAATGTTTTGGAATCCTGTCAGTCTCTGTGTGTTTCATATTCTGACTTATGAGTCAATTGAGTAAGGAATCTATCCACATTAAATGTGCTGCACAATGTCATATTTAATACATGCAGTGCCCATTATGGTAGTTTTTCTAATGTAACATTCAGTAAAATAAGGGATAAAATGTTATAGCAAACAATTGATTTCTCTGCTGTAATATCTTTCTTTAAAACTCTGCATTAAAAAACATTAATGGGGTTGATTAAGTTTTATAGTAGCACCGAGATTCTTTGAGAAGGCAAATGGTACCTTCCAATTTTGAATCCAATGATTACTTCCAGTAATAAACTTGTTCTTTTTCTCTTCAAAGGGAATTTGCTTCATCATGTTCAAAGTTGACAGTTGCATGCACTTCATTTTGAAATTGAATAAGACTTTATACTAACTGAAAGTTCCTAGTTTATGAGACAAGATAAAATGTGAATGTTATGAACATGAGCATCATGGTTATTCATCTCTCTGCTTTCAAATGATTTTCAATAAAAGTAACAGAGGTAATAGCACTTTAGAACCAGAATGCTGATATTATGAAATAAAAACAAAATCATTCTAATGTAGGATAACAGTGTTCTTCACAAGGGTTATTCTAAGAATGAGGAGAGAGGATGTGGTAATAAGGAAATGTTCCACTAATGACATCTATTTCTAAGGTCAAATGGAAAAGGAACTTTTGTTTTGTAGAGGGCAGTAGAACAGGCTAGAAAGAAATTAGCATAGGAAATGGGATCAAAGAATAGCATGATGACTTGACTAGACAGTTGATTTAGTAAAATTTTCATCCTAACATTAGTTAGTGTTCTCAGGAGGCTCCTAAGGAACTGGCATATTCCTGTTCAAGTTGAGGATTTGTGAAGTTCAGAGACCAAGATGTAGGAGAGAGGCCTTATTAAGTTTTGTGAAACCATCCCATGAGGCCCTTTATTCAGATAACGCAGAAATATGTTGGAGAAATTATTTATGAGTTGGAGAGTGAGAAATGAGAAGGTGTGGATCTGGCTTTGTGAATTGAAATGCATCCTTGACATCTGTGAGTTTTATTCTAAGTCTCTTTGGTAGAACAAAAAGTACCAAAATAAAATTTCTACCATTGCTGTTTTCCAGGAGCAGAAATTTATCTGAGAATTTACCTGAGCTTTTTCCAGTATCATAGGTGTCATCTACTGATTGCTAGGGCCTTGACTGTGTGCTCAACCTTTATTTTTACTTCATTCTTTGTGACATAATTCTTATTTATTATTCAGGAATAAAAATAAAGGCATAGAGATGGTAAATATTTTACCATCATTGAATAATGGATCAGAAATTAAAACAGGTGCTAATGATAAAAACTCAAACCAAGATATCAAATTGAAGTAAATGATTTGTTTCTTATAAATAATTTATGCAAAGATGATTATTATATTTTAAATCTATACATGTTTTTCAAAAATGTATTTCCATTTGCATTTAGAAGATAATTTCACTAAAGAAATTAAGTTATCCATAAAATGTTAAATCAGGAAACCATAGTACCTAAAGTTACACAATGATATCCTGTGTTAATAAGCACCTCCAACAATTAAAGTCTACAGAGGTTAGAAAGCAAGGTACTGTTATAGCAAATGAAAAATAATGCCACAGACAATTAATGTTCTTTTACAAATGCTCAAGTCTGATGGGGGAATTTATGAAAATTACTTATCATGTATAAAGTTATTTTATGGAAAATATATTGTCAAAAAGGGGTATAAATGAGAAGGAAAGATGAACTAATGAACTTGTATATGGTAAGCATATTAAAGAATTTGAAAAATTATAAATATGAAGACTGAAAGATTTTGGGACAAAATTATTAATATGGACTAGGCGGTTGCTAACTCAGCTTAACACCTGTAATATATTAATTACATGAATACCTGATAGATGTCAAACAAGTTAAAAATTTTCTTTAGAAAAATTAATTTTCCAAAATGTGGAAATTTGACCCATTATTCACTCCTAAATTTCAAGATTTTTATGAGTAGGATTAGTAAACTGTGGGTACACTTGCAGGAGAAAGGTACTTAATCTTTTATATTACTACTGAATTTAACATTGATGCAGAGAAAAATGTTCTGTAATTTCAAACACACATGCATTCTGTGGTCTGAAATACTGTGATTGAATGAGAAGAAGATAGGAATGAACCATGCCCTAAGGCTGAAATCTTTACAAAAGCCTGACTGGGGGAATTCACCTCCCAAGTGAACTCTGATTCTCTGGCTTTTTAGAGTTATGGCAGGCTTTGTTCTGTTCCTTTGGTCCATGCTGTGAGATCATGCTGAGAAGTTCTCTCTGCAGTCTGTTGACAGACATTTATAGTGGGAATTAAACATATTCAGTTTGTATATAAATAAGCATATTATATGTAGAAATTACAGATTGGAATTTTTGCTGTCATAGTGGTTGTGGTTGCTGTGTGGTTTTGAACTATATGAATTAAAAAAATAGTGGAAAGTAAAATGTGATGAGGTCATTAAGCTAAATTGTTTCTAAGGAGAGTAATCTGTGATATTAGGACATCTAACTAGCACTGAATTATAGACTATGGAATTGTGAGAGAATTTAAAGGTCATGGAATCTAACCTTCTACTCAATGCAGGAAATCCCTTACAACCAAGTCAGAAACTAGTTATACAAGTTCTGTTTGATTAGCTTCAGGGTTGGCAGTCTTACTCCAGCACAATCATATCACATACCATTTTTGAGTATGCCTAATTGATGAGAAATTTATTATACTGAACTGAGAAAAAAGTACCTAGCAAAAGATTGGTATTTGATTTTCATGTGTACTTTGAAAAACAAAGATATTAGGACATCTTTAAATTGACTAACAGTTTTAGTGGAAGAATTACTCTTACACTCAATTACCATTTCAGACTGTATTATTATTACCTTCAAGAACCTTAATTTCTGCATCATTAAAATTTTGGGCATATGTATTTCATTGAATGATTATACATTGTTACATATTTGTGATTTGTGATTTTATCAAACACAAGAATTTCATGAATTCTGTCTTATTGCATGGAGATTCCACTGACTTCTCTCTTATTTGAAGCTAAATAACTTTTGCCTTTATTTGAATTCAATTATCTTTTGGTTGTTGTTGTTGTTTTTGTTGTTGTTGTTGTTGTTTGAGACATGGTTTCTCTGTGTAGCCCTGGCTGTCCTGGAGATCACTCTGTAGACCAGGCTGGCCTAGAATTCAGAAATCTTTCTGCCTCTGCCTCTGCCTCTGCCTCTGCCTCCCAAGTACTGGGATTAAAGGCATGTGCCACCACTGCCCGGCTGAATTCAATTATCATATTCCAATTTCTGCTTCTTGATTTTTCCTTTGAACTAGCTACAACATTTCTTTTCTTTTCATTTAAATAAAAATGTAAAATTTCATTCTTTTGGTTTCATTGGTCATCTTACCTTTTTCGGAGGAAAAGAAAATATGTGGTGCTGTGGTCAAGGCCTCTGTTCCATGATACCCAAATGCATTTGGAGTTCATCTACCAGAGTGCACAGTGGAATTCACACTGTAGCCCTGTAAAGTTCCTCAGGAAAAAAGTACTTCATGAGGAATTTAAAGTAGACATTTATGTTGTCTCGAAACCTGGAAGCAAATCAAAAGTGTCTATATAACTATTTCATGCTTTCTCAATTTTATTCTTAACTGATTTTGTACTTTGATTTTGGGTAGGTTCCAGCCAATACAGTATTTCTATCTGTTGACAAGAAAAATTATGAATTTGGTTTTATGATCTTATCATATGGTGAAGGGATTTCATGTCAGTGGCCCAGTATATGTGGCAATTTGACTTCAGCCTTTCACCAGTTAGTCATGTATATAAATGAATTATTGGATTACAGCACAGGTTCTCAACCTGTTAGCCATGTCCCCTTTGGCAGGGGATCAAACAACCTTTTCACAGGGGTCACCTAAGACTATCTAAAAACACAGATATTTACATCACTATTCATAATAGCAGTAAAATTAGTTATGAAGTAGCAACAAAATACTTTTATGGTTTGTAACACCACAGCATAAGCAACTGTATTAAGGAGTCATAACCTTAGACAGGTTGAGAACCACTAGAGACCTTATAGAGACCTTATCTCTGCTGCATATGAGCAAGAAAAATATGGTATCTTAGCCTTTTTCTTGGCATAATTTGTCTACTATATGTAAAAATCAGTTATAAATTTCATACTTACTCAGAAGTGGATATATAGTCAGTTATGTATAATCTTCAATTCTTTGTTTTTGATTAAGTTACATAAACAACTGTCCCACAAGGAGTGATTTTAAAGAACGAAAAATTACAATATTTATTTAAAGTAATAGTTATCCCTCCTATCTCTTTAGCATGGCTTATGGTTTATCAGATTTGTAAGGCAGGTCTGTTGAGTGACTGGTGCTGTTGGAATTTTAGCTTTCTATAGAGGCAGTTTTCAGTCTTTTTCATTATGTCTCTCCCATAATGAAACTTCATTAATCACGATAATGTTATTGTTGAGTATAATACAAGCTTTCACTTTGTACTCAACAGTTATATTTTTCCGAATATATGTTTATTAATAGTGCTAGTGGACATTATTTCTACTTAATGTTTATAGTTCATAGAATGCAGGAAGATATTATGGTTCAAAGCCCAAGAATATTCTTTCTTCTTAAAGATACCAGCTCAGAAAATGCAAGGAACAAAATTAGATTTGTTAAAATTCCTAAAACATTCAGGAAGGGACAGTAATCTAGTTGAGTGCAAAGCCAATAAATTCATAAATAAATTGTGATATCTTGCATAGGATCAAAGAAATATTCTTACTTTTCATTTGTCCTTGTCTACTGAAAGAGACTTCAGAAGAATGTTTGTTGGGTAGGTTTCAGATTCAATTAACACAGAATGATGAAGAGAATTATAGTTGCTACCCTATATCAAACAACTGAGAAGAAAGACAAGTGCTTAGCCGGGCGTGGTGGCGCACGCCTGTAATCCCAGCACTTGGGAGGCAGAGGCAGGTTGATTTCTGAGTTCAAGGCCAGCCTGGTCTACAGAGTGAGTTCCAGGACAGCCAGGGCTACACAGAGAAATCCTGTCTCAGAAAAAAAGAAAGAAAGACAAGTGCCAGAAACACAGGCCAGTATTCCTTACTAAATGATTAGAGATAATATCTTGGACATATATTTATTTTTGTAGGCATATGAGTCACAATTTTATATTTTTCTGAAAAATCCCTCATATCAAAATCTGTTCAGTGTACTTTTGTAGATAGATTCACTCGTACTGAATACACAGATTTTTATCGTGAAAATATTGGATATTTCTGATTTTGTCAAAGATAAATATTTAAAATACAGGACACTGATAAAATATATAATAAATATACAAATAACATTATATAGAATTCTATTGTATTTATAAAGCAATCAATTTGGGAGAGAGCAGAAGGGTGAGGGCATCTGTGAGAGTTGGGGAGATGATAAAGGAAAAGGAGAAATGATATAATTATAATCTAACTTCAAAAATAAAAATAATAAACATTTTAAAATATTGAAAATGTTCTCCCTCCATTATGCAATAATGTGCCTCTAGGTCTGTGAGCTTGTATCATACTTGAAATGTACTTATAATAAAAAAGAAGCTAAATGGATTCAATTTGAATTTAAATAATCAAGTGTACCCACATACACAATAAATTATAAAATAAAGCCTGGACATATTTATAATCACAGAAAAAGCAAATCTGGGGTCCAAATAAATGTTTATGTGTTTTTTATTTCTAGTGTAAACCTTGTGTATTATATTCGTGAATAGAGCTTTTCTTCGAATTATATAGTTTTAGTAATTTATTTATCTATTCACTTTTAGATCCCAATATTAGCTCTCTCTTCTGAGTACTCTCTCACACGGATCCTTTTCAACCCCCCATCTCCTCTGAGAAGGGAAAACCACCCTTGGTTCCATTCTCCACCCCATACTCTATACCACTCATATCAAGTCACTGCAGGACTAAGAACATCCTCTGAGACCAGAAAAAGCAGCCCAGCTAGGGGAATGAGATCAACAGGCAGGCAACAGATCCGGGAAAGCCCCCTTGTTGTTGGGGGACCCAAGTGAAGACTAAGCTGTAATTCTGTAACATATGTGCAGGGGCTTAGTCAGTGATTCACTCTATGGGAGCTCCCAAGGGTCTAGGTTGTTTGGTCTCTCTGTGGAGTCCCTGTCCTCTTCGGGTCCCTCAGTTCTTCCCCCAACTCTTCCAGAAGACACTGAGCTCCATCTAAAGTTTGGCTGTGGGTCTCTGTATCTGTTTCTGCTGCCTGAAGGGTGGAGTATGTCAGAGGACAGTTATTCTACACTCCTGTCTATGAACATAACAGAGTATCATCAATAGTGTAAGAGATTGCCCAAGAGTAGGTTTCAATTTTGGCCAGTCATTGTTTGGCCATTCCCTTCTTCTCTGCTCTAAGTTTGTTCCTGCACATCTGGTAGGCAGGATACATTCTAGGTGGAAGGTTTTGTGGATGGGTTACTGTCTTTATCCTTCCTCTAGGAGTCCTGCCTGGCTACAGAAACTGGCCACTCAGGATCCACACTACTATGGGCCTTAGCTAGATTTGACCCCATAGCACCCTGAGGTATCCCCACCCCCAGGTCGCTGGCACATCCTAGAGATACCCCACCACCACCCACAGCCAATTACTGTTCTCTCTCCTCTGTCCTCTGTACACATGATACCCATACCCAATCCATTCCCCTTACTGTCCCCTTCCCCACCCAGTTCCTTCACTCTCTCCATCAACCTTCAATATATATTTTACTTGCCATTCTGAGAAGGATTCAAATTTTCTCCTTTGAACCCTCCTTGCTATTAGGCTTCTTTGGATCTATGGATGGTAGGGTATTTATCCTATACTTTATGACTAATATTCACATATAAGTAGTATATATTATGCGTGTACTTTTGTATCTTGTTTTTCTTCACTCAGGTTGGTATTTTCTAGTTCTATTTGCCTGCAAAATTCATCATGTCCTTGATTTTAATAGCTGAGTAACATTCCATTGTGTAAATGAACCACATTTTCCTTATCCATTATGCAGTTGAGGGACATCTGGGTTGTTTCTAGTTCCTGGCTATTATAAATAATGCTATGAACATAGTGGAGCAAGTGTCCTTGTGGAATGGCGGAGCATATTTTGGGTATATGCCCAGGAGACTTGAAATATATAGCTGGGCCATGAGGTAAAACTATTCCCATTTATTTTTTCTGAGAAATCAACAAATAGATTTGCAGTGAGGTTGTACAAATTTGTGCTCCCACCAGCAATGTAGTTGTGTTACCCATGCTCCATATCCTCACCAACACATGTTATCCATTGAGTTTCTAATTTTAGAGATTCTGATGTATATAAGGTAGAATCTTAGGATAGTTTTGATTTGCATTTCCCTGATGACTAAGGATGTTGAACATTCCCTTATCTGCTTATCAGCCGTTATAGGTTCCTGTATTGAAAATTCTGTTTAGCCCCATACCCCATTTTAATTGGTTTATTTGAATTACTGGTGTCTAACTTCTTGATTCCTTTATGTATTTTGGATATTACCCCCTGTCAGATATGGAGTTGTTGAAGATCTTATCCCAATTTGTAAGCTGCCATTTCATCCTATTGACAATGTCCTTTTCCTTATGGAAGCTTTTCAGTTTCATGAGGTCCCATTTATCAATTATTGATCTTAGTACCTGAGCCATTGGTGTTCCTTTCAGGAAATTTTCTCCTGCATTATGGACTTAAAGACTATTTCCCACTTTATGCTGTTTTTCATTGAAGTTTTTTGTTCCATGTGGATTTGAATATTGTACAGGGTGATAAATAGGAATCTATTTTTTCATTCTTCTACAAAGAAACATCCACTTATACCAGCACCGTTGGCTGAAGATGCTCTCTATTTTTCATTGTATGGTTTTTGTTTCTTTGAAAAACATCTAGTGTCCATAAGTGTGTGTGCTTATTTCTGGGTCTTCAGTTCAATTAATTTAATTCCATTGAAGAACCTGTCAGGTTCTAGGCTAATATCATGTAATTATATTACTATTACTCTGTAGTACAACTTGAAGTCAGGGGTGGTGATACCTCCAGAAATGCTTTTATTGTACAGGGCTGTTCTAGCTAGTCTTTTTTAATGTAGTTGAGAATTGTTCTTGAAAAATTTAAAAAAAGTATTGTGTTGGAATTTTGATGACAATTGCATTGAATCTCTAGATTGCTTTTGGTACTGTGTATATTTTCAGTGTTAATCCACTTGATCTAAGAGCCTGGGAGACCTCTGCATCTTCTGATATCTTCATCAATCTCATTCTTAGAGACTTGAAGTTCTTGTCATAAAGGTCTTTTACTTGCTTAGTTCAAGTACATTAAGTTATTTGTATTATTTATGACTATTTTGAACAGTGCTCTCTCATTAACTTCTTTCTCAGCCTATTTGTTGTTTGTGTAAGGGAAAGCTTCTGATTACTTTGAGTTAATTTTGTATGCTTATGTGTGGACCTTTCATTCATAATCTCTCCAAGACTTTTGGCATTACAGGATGTTGGATTTTGCAAGGTTTTTTCAGCATTTAATGATATGGTCATTTTTGTGACCATCGCCCGGTTCCAGAAAGACCACAACAAGCTAAACAGTTTCATGTGGTTTATTGTGAGAGGGAAGGGCAAGGTGGTGGCCGAAAGACAAAGGGGGAGGAGAGAGAAAGAGAGATCAGAGGGGCATTTATTTAATGATGGTGACGTGATCCCAGGTAAAGGTGAGAGGTTAGCCAAGTGGATTCTAGGAATATGGTGGCTCTTGCCTTGGCAACAAGTGTGTGGGTTATACTTATGTGATGTCATGGGTTTCAGAGGTCCTGATACCAACAATCACATGGGTTTTTTTCTCTACAATATTTTATATGGGGGATTACATTGATGAACTTTTGTATATGATACACCTACCCCTACATCCCTGGGATGAAGCCTCTTGATCACAGTATAAGGTGTCTTTTATATGTGTTCTGGGATTCAGTTAGGAACTATTTTATTAAGCATATTTGCATCAAGGGTCATAAGAAAAATCATTACAAATGCATTTTTGTAGTTCTTTCTGTGGTTTAGATATCAGGGTGATTATGGAGTCATGAAATGAGTTTGGCAATGTTCCTTCTATTTTGTGGAATAGGTTGAGGAGTATTGATATTAGCTCTTCTTGAAAGTCTAATTCTGCATTAAATCACCTGGCCTGGGCTTTTTTGAGGGGTTATAAGACTTTTGATGACTGTTTCTATTTCCTTGTGGGTTATAGGGCTATTTAGATTGTTTACCTGATCTTGATTTAACTGTGGTATGTAATATCTTCTAGAACATCATCCATATTATTTAGATTTTCCATTGTTGTGGAGTCCAGACTTTCAAAGTAAGACCTAATGATTCATTGAGTTTCCATAGTGTCCATTGTTATGTCTCCCTTTTCATTTCTGATTTTAATTTTTGTTTGTCAAGTTTGCTGATTGTCTCAAACATCCAGCTTTTTTTTTCACTTTTATTATTTTAATTCTTTGTATTGATCCCTTTATTTCTATTTGACTGATTTCAATCCTGAGTTCATTTTCTGCAATCTCTTCCTCTTGGGCATGTTTGCTGCTTCTGCTTCTGCTTTTTCTGCTTTCTTCTTTTGCTCCTTTTCCTCTTGCTCCTCCTCCTCTTCCTCCTCCCCCTTATCTTCCTTCTTCTAGAGCTTTAAGGGGAACTTTAAAACATTTGTGTAAGAACTCTCCAATTTCTTTATGGAGGTAGTTAGTTCTATGAACTTTCCTATTAGCACTGCTTTCATTGTTTACCATGTTTGGATATGTTGTGCCTTCATTTCCATTGAATTCTAGAAAGTCTTTAATTTATTTCTCCATTTCTTTCCTGATGCAGAGATCCTTGTGTAGAGAGTTGTTCAGTTTCCATGGTAATATAATGCAATGGGGTATTTCAATATTTTCGTATCTGCAGAAGCTTGTTTTGTAAGTGATTACAGTCAATTTTGGATAAGGTTCCATGAGATGCTGAGAAGAAGGTATATTCTATTGAGTTTGCGTGAAATATTCTATAGATATCTGTTAGGTCCATTTGAATCACAACTTATGTTAATTTAGCTCTCTCTCTGTTTAGTTTCTGTCTTGATAATCTGTACTTTGGTGAGAATGGTATGATGAAGTGTCCTACTATTAATATGCAAGTCATTTGTTATGCAAGTATTAATTATTTGATATGGGATTTAAACTTTAGTTATGTTGTTATTCTTCCCTTTTGGGCACTGATGTTCAGAATTAAGAAATGTTCTTGGTGGATTTTTCCTCTGATGTGTGCAAAGTGTCCTTCTTCTTCTCCTGTGATTACTTTTGGTTGAAAGTATATTTATTAAATATTAGAATGTCTACTCCAGTTTGTTTCTTGGGTGTGTTTGCTTGGAAAACTTTTTCCAGCCCTTTATTCTGAGGTAATTCCATCATTTTTATTTCTTGTATACAGCAGAGTAATGGATTCTGTTACCCTGTTTCATTTTATATGGGAATTGAATGCATTGATGTTGAGAGATATTGATGACCAGAAACTGGTAATTCTTGTTATTTTGATATTGGTGGTTTGAATATGCTTGGGCAAGTGGCACTGTTAGGTGCTGTTGCCTTGTTGGAGTAGGTGTGGCCTTGTTGGAGGAAGTGTGTCACTGTCAGGGTGGGCTTTGAGGCTCTTATGCTCTGCTCAGTGCAGAAGAGAGACTTCTTCTGGCTGCCCTTAGTTCAAGATGTATAATTCTCAGTTCCTTCTCCACCACTGTGTCTGTCTGGACACTCCAGTGCTTCTTGCCATGATGATAATGGACTGAACCTCTGAACCTGTAAGCCAGCTCAACTAAATGTTGTTCTTTATTAGTTGCTTTCCCAGCAATGGAAACCCTAAGACAGAAGCTGGTATCAAGAACTGGGGAAATTTTGTGATAGGCCTGGATATGTTTTGTTTGAAGGAATGTAGATTTTGGAACTTTGGATTGCAGTTGAATGCTTTAAGTGGGGCTTAAAGTGCATTACTAGTAGAAACGTGGAGCACAGTGTTACTGAGGGTGAATTGAACTGTAGAGAATTGGCTCTAGATGTTTCAGGGGAGAAGAATTTTAGTATATGATCTAGAGACTGTTTTGTGATATTTGAGTGAAGAATGTGGCTATTTTTCCCCCATGTCCAAAGAGTCTGCCTGAGGCTAAAGATAATAGATTCAGATTCATTATGTTGGCAAAGGATTTTTCAAAATCCCAGCTTAGATTTTTTTTCAGAGGTTCATTTTGAGGAGTGTTTGGATTAAGCATAGCAAACTTAGAAAGGATTTTTTTTTTTATTTTCTATATTCTTTGTTTATATTCCTAATGATTTTCCCTTTCCCGGTTCCCCCCTCCCCATAAGTCCCATAAGCCCTCTTCCCTCAGCCCGTTCTCCAATCAACCCCCTCCTACTTCTCTGTCTTGGTAATCCCCTACAATGCTGCATCAAGCCTTTCTAGGACCAGGGCCCTTTCCTTTCGTCTTCTTGTGAATGGTTTGATGGGTGAATTATGTCTTGGGTATTCAGAGCTTCTGGGCTAATATCCACTTATCAGTGACTCCATTCCATGTGTGTTCTTTTGTGATTGTGTTACCTCACTTAGGAAGATATTTTCCAGATCCACCCATTTGTCTAAGAATTTCATGAATTCATTGTTTTTAATTGCTGAGTAGTATTCCATTGTGTAAATATACCACATNTTCCAGATCCACCCATTTGTCTAAGAATTTCATGAATTCATTGTTTTTAATTGCTGAGTAGTATTCCATTGTGTAAATATACCACATTTTCTGTATCCATCCATCCATTGAAGGACATCTGAGTTCTTTCCAACTTCTGGCTATTATAAATAAGGCTGAGAGTGGAGCATGTGTCCTTATTGCATGCCGGGGAATCCTCTGGGTATATGCCTAGGAGTGGTATAGCAGCATCCTCCGGAAATGTCATGCCCAGTTTTCTGAGGAACCACCAGACTGATTTCCAGAGTGGTTGTACCTGCTTGCATTCCCACCAGCAGTGTAGGAGTGTTCCTCTTTCTCAACATCCTCACCAACACCTGCTGTCTCTTGAGTTTTTAATCTTATCCATTCTGAGTGGTGTGAGGTAAAATCTCAGGGTTGTTTTCATTTGCATTTCTCTAATGACTAAAGATGCTGAACATTTCTTAAGGTGCTTCTCAGTCATTCAAGCACACTAGAGCTCCAATGGCACCCAAGAGTAGAAAGGAAAATTTTAAAACACATGGTTCAAAAATTAAAGGGGCACCAGGAAGTGTAATGGAGCTAAATCCTACATCCAAGGATATTAAATTAACCACCCAGATACGTTTATTGATGCTTGCAGTTGAACGAATAATAGTTATATCATGTTATACATTCTTAATACCTGTTAAGTGATTTCCTTTGGACATTTAAATCTTAAATGAACTACAATTTTGAAAATTTAATGCTTATCTGTGATCCAGATCTTGAGGCTAGAAGAAACAGACTTTTGATCCAGACCTTGACATGGGATGGCACATGCTTTTAAACCATATCTTGAGGCATAGTGGCCATGAAAAGCTTAGGTCCAGGAAATAGAGGCTAGCAGATGTCTGAGTTTCAGGCCAGAATGGGTACAGAGTAAATTCCAAGTAGAGATAGGTCTAGGCATGGTAGAACACACCTTTAATTCCAGCACTCAGGAGGCAGAAGGATGCAGATCACTGGGTTCAAAGTCAATCTACAGAGCAAGTTCCCGGATAGCCACACTGTAAATAATATCATTGGAAACTAGAAAGCTGGTGATGATGTAATAGAACAACTGAACAAAGTTTCAGCCCTAGGAAGCTTTAGAACTTAGCAGCTTTGGCCATATGGCTCAGGTGGAAACCAGAAAGCTTATGATAATGTAATAGAACAACCAGGCAAATTCCAGCCCTAGTAAGCTTCAGAACTTAGCAGCCATGACTATGTGGATCAGGTTATAGAGTCAAGAGTAGAAGGGGTTACTAGAACAATTCATGCTGGCTATCTGGAGGTAAAAGTTAGCCAGGATTAAGAAGAGACAAGGATCACTGATGTGAGATCTTACAGAAAGTAATTTCTGAGAGCACAAAGAAACAGTGTTCCAGAAACAAACATCATGCTAGCAGCCAGACTTCGTAATAAGTAAGAATCACCCAAATGGTACTGGTTTTGAAGGCATTAAGGTGTCATGGAGAGCAGCTGACCTTGTCAATGTAAAATGCCACGAAAGTTCATTGGTGAAGTGTATCCTCAGTTGCAGTTGACTGCCCAGAAATAAAAGAGTCATGCAAAGAAGCTGAGGCTTCCTACCAAGAAGAGAGAGCGTATAAGAGGCTGCAGGTGAAGCCTAGTTGCAGTAGAAGACCCCAGAATATTGGAGATGCCAGTATATTGGGATGACTAACAAGAGCAGAAGCACAATGGAGTGGAGTGAACCTGAGCCTAGAGTGCTACAGAAGGCAGAGATGGAGAAGTGACCCAAGCAAAGGCCATAAAGATTATCATGGATCCCACAACATGTTTTGTCAGAACTGTGGTATACCTGCCTAAGAAAGTTAGTAACAGAGTGGAGAAGAGCCCAAGAGAAAGAAATTTGTTGTACTCAATAAAAATGAAAGAATTTGGAGATTTGAGGAGCATTTTGACATCAGACATGGAGAGTTTTTAGTTTGCTCAGCAGTTTTGTCATCTTGCTTTCATCCAGTATTTCTTCACAATGACATTTTAGAATGGTAATGTATAGCCTAATGTATGCCATGATGTGTTGGAAGCACGTGTTCTGGTTTTTGACTTTGGTTTTATAGGTTATTATAGTTAATAGAGTATATGAATCTCAGAAGAGAGTTAAAATTTCAGACATTTAAACATCATTGAGCGTGTGATAGACTATGAATATTTTTGAAGTTGGACAAAATTTATTTTGCATTATGTTATGGCTAGATATGTCACCCATAGACTTGTATGTTTAACCATGACTATGGGGGCAAGGAAGTGGAATTTGGTGGTTTGAATATGCTTAACCCAAGGAAAAACACTATTAGGAGGTGAGACCTTGTTGGAGTAGTTGTGCCCTTGTTGGAGGAAGTATATCATTATGGAGGTGAGCTTTGAAGCTCCCATGCTTAAGCTCTACGCAGTGCAGAAAAGTGATTCCTCATAGCTGCCATCAGAGTCTGGCTGTTCTCAGATAAAAATGTAGAACTCTCAGATCCTTCTTTAGCACCATGTCTGCCTGAATACTGCCATGCTTGCTGTCATGATAATGAACAGGACCTCTGAAACTGTAACCCAGTTTCAAGTAAATGTTTTCCTGTATAAGAGTTGTGGTGGTCATGGTGTCTCTTCACAGCGATGGAAACCCTAATTAAGACAGTGGTGGTAGTGTGTAGTTTTGATTTAATATATTTTATTAAAATATAATTACATCAATCCCACCTAGCCCTTTCTCTTCTCTTCTACAATTCGGCAGGCTCTTATCTTTATTATTGTTACAAATACATGAACAAATATATGAATACAACTTACTGACTTTATTTTTGTTGCTTGATGTATATAGTTTCAGCATTGGCCAGTTTCAATTAGTGTCTCACAGAACATACTCCCTGACTACAGAAATCTTTATACTCATTTAATATCATAGAAATGAATTTTCTTTTGTATGCATGTATATGTGTAATGCACATGAATATGTATACATTTGTTTATGCTATGTGTGTGTGTTTGTGTTTGTGTGTGATTGTGGAGGCTAGGTGATAGCCTCCATTGTCATCCACAGGAATGCTATTTATCTGCTTTGAGACAAATACTTCTCACTGACTAGGAATAATCCCCAGCATATCTCATGTCCCTGGTTCCCCTACACAGGAATCAACACAGCACTAGACTTTTCTTCTCACATAGGATCTGGAGATCAAATTCAGGTTCTCAGACTTGTGAGGAAAGTACTTTACAGAGTGAGGTACCTGCAAGACCCTAAGGATTTATATGTTTATCATTCTGGAGGTCAATTATGGGGTTTCACATATGATAGGCACGCACTCTACTGCTGAGCTAGACTCTCAGCAATGCTATAACTTATTTAAAATTTTTAATTGTATATAATGGTTGAAATAAAGTACTCATTGTGAAACATATGGTAGTTTGGCTCTTTGAACATTTGACATTCATCAAAGTTGATAAGTATTGCCCTGTTCCATTAATATGTAATAATA
>BDUI01001921.1:16526-31277 GCA_002335545.1 Apodemus speciosus
TCTGAAAAGGAAACTGGCAAACAAATTCCATTTACAATAGCATCAAAAAGAATAAAATACATAGAAAAATTTAGCAAGGGTATATATATGATTGAATATTAGAAATTACAAAATATTGTTGAAGTTAAAGAACACCTAATTACATTTCATTTCCCTTTTCCTGGTTTCCCGCCCTACAAAGGTCCCACATGCCCTCCTCTTGTTCCCCCATCCACCCCTTCCCATAAAGAATATATCCAATTAAAAAAAAGAAGTTAAAAAGAAAAATGAATTAGTATTAAGGCAGAAGATTAAAAAAATGCAGTACATAATTTAAGCAGAACATCGCTGACATCTTCCCCATTGTGGACTCAGGCCCTGGACCAGCCATTCTCCTCTTAGGAGTGGAGGTGGCCTTGGGGGGGGTGAAGGACTTTCTATAACCATATATCTCATGGATAATTGCAATGACTTTTAAAATGAACAAAAATGAAAAAAAAAGCAATGTACAATCAAAGTCCTCATCCACATTGTAGAACTTTGGGGGATGTTTGCTCCAACTTATCATTGTTTTAGATTTTAAATCCTGAGCAAAAGTGACAAAACAAAACAAATAAAATATGTTTTAAAGTTAAAAAAGGAACACCTAATTATCTAGAAAATTGTTCCTGGATTTGAAGGGCTAATGCACTTAAGGTAGAAAAACTTGGTAAAGGAACCTAAGAATTTAATGCACTATCTAACAATATCTCAATAATTCTTTTTGGTAGGAGGACAGAAATAACATGACTGATGTAGAAGTTTATAATGGTATTGAAAGACGCACAAGTAAGCAAACAACAGCAAGAAGGACAAAAATGGGAGACCCACATTTGCTACAAAGGCAGAATAATTAAAAACCAATATTCCTGGGCAGATGAGATAGTTGAGTGTGTAAAGTTACTTGGCACCAAGCCTGATTGCTTGTGTTTGGTCCTTCATATCCACACTGTCATACACATTGTATCCCCTCACAGATATCCAATAAACAAATAAATGCAACAGTATTAACTAAAATATATTACCCGCAAAAGGATGCACACATATGATAAAATAAATAAATTTTAAAATTTTATAATCAATTGATTTTTAATGAGAGGATCAAGACTATTCATTGGGAAAAGCACCACCTTTGACAACTGGTGCAAGAAGAAACAGCCATATGCAAAAGAAGTGAAACATTTTCACTCTACACAACATAACTCAACATTAGAAAAATTAACTCAACAAATATATCAAAAAGTCTAAATATCAGAGGTAAACAAAAAACCTTAGAAGAGACAATAGGAATAAGTCTTTATAGCTTTCTCTTTGGCAATGTTTTCTTAGATATGATACTAAGGACATAAACAACAAAAGAAAAAAAGCTGATGCATTTAGATTTTATTGAATTATAGAATACTTATGAATCAAAGGACACAATCAATGAAGTGAAATGATGACTCACAGAATGGGAGAGAAGCTCACAGATTATGCTCCTGGTAAGGTTCTAGCATTTGGATGGCATAAAGAACATGTAGAACAATCATAGAAAGACAACTCAAAAAGATAGCCATAGATCGTGAATAGAGATTTCTCCAAAGAAGATTATAAATTGCCAACAAACACAAAAAAGATCAGCAGTATCAATTCTTTGGGAAAAACAAATTACAACCACACTAAGATGGCAGGAAGAAATAGGAAGAACAAGAGGAGCAGACAGCATCAAGGTCTATATGTTTGTGGAAGTATTGGAATCCAACCATTATGGAAAGCAATTTTTACATTCCTCAAGAAGAATGAAATTATTTATGACAGGGGTTACAAAACTGGATTTGAAAATATCACCAAGATGCCTAAAAGAAATGCACATTCTTGGGGGAGTTAAGTTTCAACATTTGAAATTTAAGGGGACAGAAACATTCAGACCTTGATACATGGAAAGCAAGGAATCTGGAAAGGATAAAAAACAAACACACCACCACCAGCACCACCAGCACCACCAGCACCACCAGCACCACCAGCACCACCAGCACCACCACCACCACCAAAACCTGAGATACTCTGGACCAAGCCCAGAATCTTGTGAATGCTGGGCAAGAGCTTTACACTTGAATGATGGTCCTAGCCCAAGAAAATTATTTTGAAAAAGTTATCAGTGGATCAAGCTATCTGATTTGAAGGCTTTATATCACAATACATATATCAAAATACTCAAGAGTGTTTAAAATTGCTTACTGAATAGACATGATCAAAAATACAAAAGGAGAGAGGAGAGAAATCTGGAGCAGAGGCAAAATTTCTTAAAGCAATGATAAAACTTCAGTTAATAAATTCTAGGAGTCCTAGAAATAGAAAACTCTTCACAAAGAGAGAGACAACCTTGAAAGAAAAGGGCCTTGAGTAAAACAACATAAATAAAAGGGGAGACAAATTATTGTCAAAAGAGCAATTGTGATTCAAGACTGATATTTCAAAAGCAAGAAAAGAAATTAGAAAACAAAAGAATTATAACCTCATTTAGCTTAATGACAACTATCAGACTAGAAGTTAGTATTTAGCAAAAATATTAGAGACAAATATAAAAAGATTTTTTTCAAATAAGTATAACTGGAGTTATTTGTAAAGAACTCATGATATAAGAAAAAGAAAAAGTGAAGAAATTAATTAACACATGATTAACTCTAAGTTAGCACAGCAATGATACTTAGTACCTCAGCAACACAATGCAAATATACAGAAAAATGAACCTACACACACACACACACACACACACACACACACACCTTGATGCCATCATCCATGGTCCTTGTCAACCTCATTTACCATAGCTTCCACTTGATCTACTTTTCACTTATCAAGCAGTCCAACTCCTATTTCTGTCATCTCTTATTTTTTCCAGAGAAAAACTGTGATACTTATATTTATGATTCTGTTTCACTCTTGCTTTAAGATGATGATTTTCAGTCTTGACAATTTTCCAGCAAACAAAATAATTCCTTTCTTTTTGTGACTCAATCCATTGAGTCTATTTCATCCATTCGTTCCTTTATGGGAATCTACCCTTTCCCCATAACTTGGCTATTTTAAATCATGTCATGATAAGCATGCCCATGCCAGTACCCATGAGCTTTTGTTTTGAAATAAATACTAGAATGCAGTAAAATGACATCTCCAGTGAATTATGAAGATATTCTTCTCCAAACTTTCTCTCCACTGATCCTGTCTATCATCCTGAACCCTAACTCCAGTAGGCTTTCTCTGGGAACCCACCAAACAATCCTGACAGAGAAGCAAGGCCAGCTGCAGGCAAGTGAGCTTCAGATCTTCATTCTCCCTCCTCTCCTCCAAATCCAATGTACAAGTCCAATCCTCAGCTCTGTAGCAAACCACCTGTTGTAGCCTCTTCTCACACTCTGTCCCTATTCCCAGGGGACTAAACAGATCCTGATGGAACACTCTGCTTTCTTCCCTCTTGAACATCCCATCAGCTCCCCTCTCTTAGCCCAACCCTATTCTGAAGTGTCAGCTACCAATACAGAGAAACATATTTTACCCAGAACCCCCCAGTGACAACACGTATCATGATCCCAGAAAAATTCCATATCAGGCAAAATATAACCACAACACCCTCCTAAGAACCAGAGAGATCAACAGAAATCAAGTAACAGAACATACACCCAACAAAGAAAAAACCAGATATTAATACCTGGAATTAAAATCTTCCAAAACCCATGTGTATGAACACACAATCAGTAGCATCCAAGGTAATATGTCTCCACTTAGAGCCCAGCAACATCAATGCAGTAGGCCCTGAGAATTGCAACATAGCTGAAGCCATAGACAAAGAACTTAAAATAGCCTTTATGGATATGATAGAGGTCCTTAAATAGGAAATGAACAAATTCCTTAACCTATGAAAACACAAATAAACAGTGAAAAAATGAATAAAATACTTCAAAACTCAAAAGTTGATATAGAATCAAGAAAGGAAACCCAAACTGAGGGAAATCAGGAAATGAAAAATTTAGGAACTTGAAGGGTAACCTCAGAGGCAAGCTCACCAACAGAATACTAAATATGGAAGAGAGAATCTCAGGCATGGAAGATATACACGGAAAAAGAAAATGTTAAACCTAAAAAATTCTGAAAAATATTTCCAGGAAGTCTAGAACACTATGAAAAGTCAAAATATATAAGTAATAAGAATAGAGGAAAGAGAAGAAACTCAGGTCAAAGGCAATGAAAATAGTTTTCAACAAAACATTAGAGGAAATTGTCCCTAACCTAAGGACAGTGATGCCTATCAAAGTACAAGAAGCATACATAATACCAAATAGACTGGACTAGAAAAGAAAGTCCATTYGACACATAATAATCACAACATTAAACATACAAAACAAAGAATATTACAAGCAGCAAAAGGAAAGGACTAAGTAACATAGAAAGGCAGACACATTAAAATAACACGACTTCTCAGTAGAGATTCTCAAAGCCAGAAGGGACTGGGCAGATGCTCTACAAACTCTAAGAGACCACATATTACAGCCCAGACTACTATAGCTATCATGCAAAATATTTTATATGATAAAACCAAATTTAAGGAATATCTAGCTACAAATCAACTCTATGGAAGGCATTAGAAGACAAACTCCAACTTAAAGAAGGTAATCATAACTAAGAAAACTCAAGAAATAAATACTCTAAGATCAGCAAATCAAAAGACACATACACACACATAAACACACTCACAAAAATGAAATAACATGAGTCAAAAATCAATAAATACTTCTCATTAATATCTTTCAACACCAATGGTATCAATTCTTGATAAAATTAAGGAACAGAATAACAGAATGAGAAATCAGGATCTATCCTTCTCTTGTGTCCAAGATACATACTGTAATATTAAGGCTATTTTTCCTGATGATAAAAGGCTGGAAAAAATGTATTGTAAGCAAATGGATCTATGAATCCAGCTGGTATAGTAATTTTAACATCTGGTAAAATAGACTTCTAATCCAAACTAATCAGGTTAAGGAAGAACCCCACATACTCATTAAAGAAAGAATCCACCAAGAGAACATTGCACCAAACATAAGTGCACCCAAGTTCATAAAAGCAACACTACTACAGCTTAAATCACATATTGATCCTCACACACTCATAGTGGAAGACTTCAGTACCCCACTCTCAGCAATACACAGTTCTTCCAGATTAAAGTTAAATAGAGAAATATCTGATGTTATATATCAAATGGACATAAAAGATATTTAATATTTCACTCAAACACAAAAGAATATATCTTCTCAGCACCTCATGAATCTTTCTTCAAAACTGTCCATGTATTTGGACATAAAGCAAGTCTCAACAGATATAAGAAAGTTGAAATAACACACTTGCATCTTATCTGACCACCATGGACTAAAGCTAGATGTCAACAACAGAAAAAACAGAAAGCTTACAAACTTATGGAAACTGAATGGCTCACTTCTGAGTGAAAAAAAATTGGTCAAGAAAGAAATAAAGAAATAAAATAGACTTTCTAGACTTGAATGAAAATGAATACATGGCAAACTTATGGAACACAATGAACACAGTGCCTAAGAAAATTGGAGCAACATCATGCTAGCAACTTTACATCACACCTGAAAGCTGTAGAGCAAAATAAATCAGACTTAAAATGTGTAGATGGGAAGAAATCAAACTACAGTCTGAAATCATTAAAATACAAACAAACACCTGATACAAATAATCAATGGAAACCTTAACCAAATTAACAAAATTAAAGATGAAAAGATGGGCATAACAACACACTGAGGAAATCCACAGAATCACAAGAATATACCTTGATCCAGTATCGTAGAGGAGTAGCAGAACGGAGAAATGGGAGAGGGATGATTGGGGAAAGGGCAGAGGGAAGGGGACTTATGGGACATATGGTGAGGGGGGAACTGGGAAAGGGGAAAGCATTCAGAATGTAAACAAAGAATATAGAAAATAAAAAAAAGTAAAAAAATAAAACAAAAACCTATACTTCACTAANAATTCTTAGGCAAATGGATGGAACTAGAAAATATCATCCTGAGTGAGGTAACCCAATCACAAAAGAGCACACATGGTATGTACTCAGTGATAAGTGGATATTAGCCCAAAAGTTTGGAATATCCAAGATTTAATTCATGAACCATGTGAAGCCTAAGAAGAAGGAAGACCAAAGTGTGGATGCTTCAGTGCTTTTTAGAAGGGTGAACAAAATGCTCTCAGGAGGAATTATGGAGAGAAAGTATGGAGCAGAGACTGAAGGAAAGGCCATCCAGAGACTGCCCCACCTAACAATCCATCCCATATATAGCCACCAAACGCAGATGTTATGGTGGTTGCCTGGAAGTACTTGCTGATGGATGCCTGTTATGGCTGTCTCCTGAGAGGCTTTTTCAGAGGCGGACAACCAACCACTGCAGCCAACCATTGGACTGAGCTCAGGAGTTGCCAGTAGAGGAGTTGGCGAAGGGACTGAAGAAGCTGAGGGGGATTGCAGCCCCATGGAGGGAGTAACAGTGTCAACAGGCCAGAGCCCCTGCCCCAAAGCTACCTGTTTCTGGATATGCATGTTCAGATATGCAATTTAAACAGATATGTAACTCATAGTTAAATAGAGGCAGTCATGAAACATCTACTAACTAAAGAAAATATTAGGACCAGATTGCTTTAGTACAGAGTTCTACTTTTAAAACATAATTAATTCTAATACTCTTCAAATTATTCCAAAAAATAAAAATAGAAAGAGCATTGTCCAAATCTTTTATGAGGAGACATATACCCCGATGCCCAAGCAACATACAGACTCAACAAATCAAAACAATTACAAACCAAATTTCCTTATGAACAWAATTGTAAAAAAAAAAAAAGACTGAAGGAGCTGAAAGGGGTTTGCAACTCCAAAGGAACAACAACAATATCAACCAACCATATCCTCCAGAGTTTCCAGGTACTAAACCCACCAACCAAAGAGTACACATGGTGGGGCCTATGGCTCCAGCTGCATATGTAGTAGAGGATAGCTTTATTTGGTATCAATGGGAAGGGAGGCCCTCGTTCCTGTGAAGGCTTGATGCCTCAGTGTAGGGAATGTGAGGGCAGGGAGTCTGTGTTTGTGGGGGACAGAGCACCATCATAGAAGCAGGGAGAGGAGGTATGGGATAGGGTGGTTCCATGGGGTGGGGCAACCAGGAAAGGGGATAAGATTTGAAATGTAAATAACAACAATATACAATTAAAAAATTCTCAATAAAATACTTGTAAATTGAATCTAAGAACAGATAAAAAACTTTAGCCATCATGATCAATTCAGCTTCATCTCTGATATTTAATGATAATTCAACATATATAAATCAATAATGTAGTCCATCCTATTAACAATATTAAAGACAAAACAAAAAAATTAGAAAAACAAAACACATGAATATGTCATTAGATACAGAAAAGGCCATTGTTAAAGTTCAACACCCCCTTGATTAGAGATAAAAAGGACATAACTAAAAATGGGGAAAAAAAGGACAGGTTTCAGCCAGCTTATAAACAAAATCAAATTAAATGGAGAGAAAGTCAAAGTAAATTCTCTAAAATTGGGAACAAATCAGGTTGTTCACTCTCAATAGCTATTCAATATTGTACTTGAGCAGTAAGGTAACTGAAGGATTGGTTTTGGTATCAAAGTAATAAAACTGAGTAATAAAACTGCTTCCTTAAAATTAATTTGAAGATGTTCTTTCTTTTTCTATTTTGAGAACTATTGGTGGGAACAGTTTTGAAGATCTGGTAGAATTGTGCACTAAACCCATCTGGCCCAGGAGTTGTTTTACTTAGGACATTTAAATTACCATTTCTATCTCACTGGATTTTATGTATTTGCTTAAAAGTTTTATATTTGTTCTAAAACATATTTCAAAATTCAATACAATTACATTACTTTCCCCTCCCATTTTCCCTTCAGCTCTTCACAACAACCTTCCCTCAAGGTCCTTCCTGCCCCCCCTTTCTCCCAATCTGATAGTCCCTTTTCAATTATTAGTGTTACAGCCTAAAAGACTTCAAACTGTTGTTGTTCACATGTATATGATTTCTGGTCCAACCACTCTGAATTTAACAAATATTAATGTGATCACCCCTGAAAGAGGTATAGTCTTTTCCCAGAAGTGATTAGTTCCATGTAGATTTTCATCTAGGGCTGGGTCCCCACAAAATTCTACTCCATCTTCATGCACAATAGAATACTATTCAGCTCTAAAGTAATAAATGAAATTATGAGATTTTCAGATAAGTGGATGGATATTTCTTAATTGAGCAAGGTGAAGTCAATTCAGAAATACAAACATTGCAAATTCTCTTTCACCTGTGGATCCTAGCTTCAAATATGCAGATGTGACTATAACACATGAAGAAACAAGCAAAATGGGGAATGAAGGGATCATTGCTGGAAAAGGTTCTTTGGCAGTCAAGACTTGAAGTTCCTGTCATATGGATCTTTCACTCGTTTGGTTAGAGTCACACCAAAATACTGTATATTGCTTGTGGCTATTGTGAAGGGTGTTATTTCCTTACCTTCTTTCTCAGCCTGCTGGTTCAACTGGAGGTCAGCATGCAGAAGAATGCGAATTGATCCACTCTTATCTCCTCGTACTAAGCTCAACTGCAAGTGGATCAAGGACCTCCACATAAAACCAGACACACTGAAACTAATAGAAATGAAACTGGGTGCTGCAAGCTGTAGACCCTCGCGGGAGCTTCGGTTGCAGGCGAAACCACAATTTTCCTTTTGGGGGACCAGGAAGGTACAGATCGGCGAAAATGAAGACACACACACACAGGATTCTTTACATTGTGGAAAAGGTGTATATATTTTCTAGTAGGGGGCCCTATTTTAGAGCCCCCTATTTGAGCATCAGGCTCTGACAATTACATTACTAAAAAAATGTGGCTAGCTAAACAAGCCTTACTAGCATCCTTAGGCTATGAGCTAAAATCTGTAATGTGCCCCACAGCTGTATGAGCCAAAATTGTTATTCTGACTACCCGGATGTTAGCAAGACAAAAGCGGCAGCTCTGTAAACCTCTACAGAGAGAGCTCTGAGCTAGTGCTAATTCATATGTAGATATTCTAGCCTGAGTCTGTAGTCTCAGACCAGACTCAACCTGAGTATTTCACAAGGACTTATCAAAATAACAAATGGAACTTCTGTACTCCTAGGAATCTCAGAAGAATCTCGATTGCAGTGCCATATTTTTCCAGGAAATTTTTGTTTTGAGCTAATATGGTTGAGGCAAAACATTATGGTTTTTAAGATGGTCATTGGCCAGTAATAAGACTTATAGAGAGTGAGTTACAAATTATTTTCTCGAATCTATAGGGTCTTGGCTACCAGGAATAAAAGAGGTCAAAAGGCTGTCAAATGAAAGATTATGGCTTCTAAGTTTTGGGGGCTCTGCTAGCCCTAAGAGGCATTTTCCCACCTCCTTTATGCAGAAATTTTATCTTACAGAAGCTATTAGGACTGCCGCAGCATTTCCCGCATTTTTATTTTTTCAATTGGAGCGCATATATATCTCTTTTGGCAGTAGAAATGGAGGAAAAGATTAGCCTGAAGATAACTGGAAGGATGAGGAGAAGAAGGAAAATTATTTCTGCAGCCAAGCCAATTGTAATTATCCAATGCAGCCAGCTCAGAGGGTTCAAGGACCACAAACTAGAATTAATAGATTACGCCAGACCTTCCAAGTTGACAGAACCATCATGCACCTTGTTCATAGCTGAAATTTGAGTCTTTAACTGATCCATATCGTGTGTCATATTATTATCTTTCCAAACTCCCAACAAATGATTCTTAGTGAGAGTCCAGTTGTGCTGTATATCRTAGGCCAATGGTGTTACGCATATGTATCGAAAGCTGGCATGACACCTGGCAGAAAGCTGAACCTTAATATTTTCTATCTCTTGCCCCAATTCTAAGACTACATCCTCCAAAGCATCAAGCTTTGCTTCTAATTTCTANATAAAATGGAAAGAAGCTCAAAGCATTTCTACTAAAACCAGAACCAAGACAAGGCTGTCCACTCTCTCCATATCTATTCAGTACAGTAATTGAAGTTTTATCTAGAGCAATAAGACAACATAAGGAAATCAAGGGGAAAGAAAGAAGACAAAGAATCATTATTTGCAGATGATATGATAATATACATAAGGGACCCCAAAAATTCCACCAGGGAACTCCCGCAGCTGATAAATATACAAAGTGGGTGTATATAAATTCAAGTAAATAGAATCAGTAGCCCATCTATATATAAATGATAGACTGAGAAAGACATCAAGGAAACAACACCTTTCACAATAGCCTCAAATAATATAGAGTACCGTGGGGTAACCCCTAAAAATTAAAAATATTAAAAAAGAAAAGAAATAAAATGACTCATTAATGACGGTCTGTTATACTCATAGGTCAGTGCCTTGCTCAGCCATCATCAGAGAGGCTTCCTCCTGCAGCAGATGGGAACAAATACAGAGACCCACAGCCAGACATAGTGGAGAGAGAGAGAGAGAGAGAGAGAGAGAGAGAGAGAGAGAGAGTCATAGACAGACAGAGACAGAGCAAGACGGAGACAGAGACACACAGAGAGACAGAGAGACCAGAGAGAGACAGAGAGACCAGAGAGAGACAGACACACAGAGACTCAGAGAGAGAGACAGTGAGAGACAGAGACAGACAAAGAGAGACAAAGAGACAAGCAGAGAGGAAGAGAGGGAGAGAGAGAGAATCTCTTGGAGCAGGATAAATGGATGTTTCTGTTCAAGAAGATAGTGACAGAGAGACTGCATCCTTTCTCTGTCAGGTCCATATTAGTGAAGATATATCTTCTTTATTTAATCCACCCATTCGAGATTTTCATTTCTTTCAGAAACATCCTTATAGACAAACCCAGAAATAATACTCATACCAGAATATGGAAATTATTTAGCTTAGTCAAGTCAACACAGAAAATCAACCATCACAATAATGATAGCAAAAATTAGCGCCTCCCCAATCTGTAATTGGTTATTGACAGGCCCAGTCTTGTGCAGACTCCCTGCTGGCGACCACATGATCTCATAAAACAAAGGGTTTTTTTTGTTTTATTAAATTTAATTTTAGAAACCATATACATTTTTAGCATTTTTTGATCAAATGTGTTCTTGGACAATGCATTCTGTTTATATTCATTCATCTCCCTTAAGGTCTTGTTATTTCCCCCATTTCCTCCCTACAGGTCTTTCCCCCACATTTATGCCTTTTCTTTTTCTTTTTCCTTTTTTTTTTTGACCCTCTGGTTTTAATGATGTCCATCTGTATAGCCATGGGTTTTGAACTTTCCAATGGAACCTGGTGAGCTCACCATTGAATTGGGTATACAACTAAAGACTGTCCCCTTTACATCCCCCAAATCCAATCCATCAGTTGTCAGTAGTTTAGCAGGGAAGGATACAGACCCATTAGCACCTCCCCAATCCATAATTGGTTATTGACAGGCCCAATCTTGTGTGACTCACCGCAGGTGACCATAGCTTTATGAGATCATGTTTGCAATGGCTCTGTAATGCCAGGAAGGTACCATTTTACATCTCTTTTCCCTGTCTTCTGGATTTTATATTCTTTCAGTTCTCTTAAGCAGTGTCTTCTAAGTCTTGAAGGTGATGGTCTAAATGTGCTATTCAGGCATGAGCACTCATCTGTCACTTTTTCTAGGCATTTTAGTTGTAAAAATCTGCAAAACTGCTTCCACAAAGAACAACACAAAGCAAAATTGTCATGATCGATTTTAMAGAGGTTTTCTCCTCTTTACTTCTTGAAATTTATAGATTTAAGTCTTAAGTTTTGTGTTTTACTCATTTTGAGTTGATAGTTTTGAATGTGTAAAACAAAGTCCAATTTCATTCACATGTATGTGGAAATCCAATTTTCTAGGTGTTGCTTGTTTAAAAGAATCTATTAAAACATGTTAATGTTCCTCTTACCAGTTTCACTAGTCACACGTTTGGGTTAATTACGGACATTTCTATTATATTTCAGTAACAAATTTATGCATTCTCACGACAAGTCTTTTTAATTCTTAAATTTTATGCTATAATTTCATATAAAGAAACAAATACCTCTAGGTTTTTTTTTCCCTCAGAGCTGATTTGGCCATCCATCATTGTTGTCGTCCTCCTCCTCATCATCATCACCTTTGTCATCGTCTTAGTCTTCATCATTGTTGTTGATGATGAAGATTCTACTATAAATTTGGCTGTTTTCTTAATCTTTTTTCCTGAGAATTCCTTGTTTTTTATAGATACTGCTGAAGTTTGCATGTTGGTATTAGTAAAATTTCTTTTTTTAAATTTTTTTTTGTAAAATTTCTTTGCTGTATTTCTTATTTGTTACAACGGATGTTTATTGTGTCAGTCTTCAGTATGTTCAACATATATAATCTTGTCAGCTATATGTAAAGGTAATTTTATTTCTTCCTTTTCCAGCTGGCATATTTTAGTTTTTTTCCTAACCTGATCAGTCTAGTTGATTAAAGTGTAAACCAAAATGAGTATTTTCAAGCCTTATGATTTAATGTTATTTACCTTTGTTTTTCACTGTGAGACTTATAGGGGAAACCAATCATCCAAATGTTCTTTTTCTGTGCTTATGCTTGGGATAGGAATACCTATTTTATGTTGGCCTCATCATTATAGCATACCAATCCATAAGCATTTTGTTCTTGTATATTTGTTGATGCAGAGAAATTTGCCTAATGATTAATCTGATTTTGAGTTTCATTCATACTTGAACATTTTTAAGATTAGACTTTAGATGCCAAAGTTGATGTTGTACTAAATTAATTGTTTTAAGGCTCCTGAGGTATAATGAATGTATTTTATTTATGAGAAAGATACTGATTTGGGCATAAGGACAGAATTCTACAGTTTGTGCATTGTGTCCCCTCAAATCCATGTTGAACTATGAGGTCCACTGTCATAGTGTTAAAAGGTGGAACCATTTAAATGTGATTGTATCACAGAGGACAATCTACCATGAATAGGAGGTCCTTGACACAAAGGCTTTACAATGCTTGGTCCTTTTACCCTTGTAATTCCCTTGAATGTAAGTACACAGCATGCAAGGAAGAATTTTACATCAATTTCCTTGCCACCTTAAACTTAAACTTCCTAGATTCTAGAACTAAATGAAAATAACATTTTCTTCTGTATAATTACCAAGTTTGAGATATTGTCACTTAAAAGCAAAGAATAAGACATTCCATGTGAGTTCCCATTATCCCCATCAGTTTCAAGATTTTTTTCTTATCTTTAATATTTATCAAGTTGACCAAGATGAAACAAAATATGAATGGCTTTGTATTTCTTCTATTCTTGTTGTACTTTAAGGTACTACTTATCATCATACCTCAGTTTTCCAGCCCTTTTGATTCAAATATTCTTGCTGAGGTAATGAGAAGAAAATATAAAGTCATGGCTTTCATTTTGTGGCTCCACAATAAACTGGAAGGGCAAGAAAAAATATCTACTTTGGAATCAAAGGCAATTTTAGATCCCTATGTTGCACATTCTATTAATGAAATGTTATGAGATATACAAAATTGGAAAACATAAATTATTTAATTCATATGTTGGATTGCTGTAAAATTCTTTCATTCTATTCTGATCATTGAACATTCAATACAGAGAGTAACATAAAGTATATAAATAAAACATGAAAGTTAACATATAAAAGATTGCAGAGTCTGATAGCATATGTGGATATATATAAAATATGAGTATTTGAAAATACAGAGGCATGATTGACAGGTAAAAAAACAAAAAAAAGAAAGAGAGGCAGGATGCATAGTAAAAAAAGGATGTTTTTAAAGAGAGAAAAATATATATATACAAATGTTGAAGATGTGATTTTCATTGTTACTCATGTTACATATTGATTTACTCATGAAATAAACACTAATTTGTGGCAGCTGTGCACACAGTAGGGGCTCAAAAAGACTGTATCTGTGTGATGCTTCATTCACTGTTTCTGGACAGGAACAGACTAGACTAGCTACACTATGTTCTTGTAGTTTATCTTATTGGAAAGGAATGACACACTTCTTTTATCCCAGTTCATCATTCATTATCATATTAGTATCTATAGCATGGTGTCTTGTGCAAATGAGTGACCTTGGCATACCAACTACCTATGAAGGAAGGGTTAATAGATGATTGATGCAGGGAAGCATGGATTCAGATTGACTTAAGCAGTAGGAATAATAATTACACTCTGAGGCCCAGGAGGCCCAGACAAACAATAGATGGACCGAAAAGCTTAGGACCCAGGTGGGGGAGTAACAGAGAGCAGGAGTATAACAGAAGAGTCAGCCAGAGCCTGATGAATTAGTGCAAAAGTCAGTAGGCTTCTGTTACACTCTGTCTCCTTTTGTGCTTTTGATTTCTTTGTCTGGTTCTTCCAAGCTGCCTCTTGGAAAGATCAGTTCTTTATTCCCCATTCCATATCTCTTTGTTCTCACTCTCCTAGGGGGAGTTCATCTATTTTCCTCATTTGTATATTCCTGGTATACAAATGATTCTAATATAGCTAGCACCAGGACCAACTAACAAACTTAGGACTTCCTTTTCTGTTTTCTAGTTCTATAGCCCACAAGGTATTTTCCCTAGAGTTCCATATTGTTTCCTAAAATTTA